>PVJC01006000.1:0-56675 GCA_004026665.1 Murina feae | reverse complement strand
ACTAGAGGCCCGGTGCACAAAAATTTGTGCACTGGGGGTGGGGGGTGTCCCTCAGCCTGGCCTGTGCCCTCTCACAGTCTGGGACCCCTCGGGAGATGTCCACCTGCTGGCATGCCTGGCCAGCCTGGGGAAGGGGCTAATGGCTGTTTGCAGGCTGGCCAAGCCCCCCAGTGGGAACCCTCACCCCATGGGGATGTGGCCAGCCTGGATGAGGGGCTAAGGGCCATTTTCAGGCTGCCCGCAGCTCCTTTAGGGTTCGGGTCACTACTGGTGTGCCTGGCCAGCCTGGGTGAGGGCTAAGGGCTGTTTGCAGGCTGGCCACAGATCCCATTGACCCAAGGTCCCAGCGAGGCTGGCTGGAAGCAGGTTTCTGGGGTTTACTTAGCTTCTATAATTGAAACTTTGTTGCCTTGAGTGGAGGCCACAGCCTGCTTAGGCAGGCAGTTTCCTCCATCTCTGGTGCAACTGCAGCCTCCTCTTTGCTCTAGCTCTGTGGCTGCTGGCTTCCATCTTGGCTGGGTTAATTTGCATATCATCACTCTGACTGGCTGGTGGGCATGGCTTGGTTGGTGGGCATGGCTTAGGTGTAATGGAGTGAGGGTTAATTTGCATATTACTCTTTTATTAGACTAGATATGCTTGTGTGTGTTTCCAGTCCATGCAGGTAACCTTTAATGCTATTAGAGGCAGAATAGTACAATGGTTAGGAGTTTGAGCACTGCCACTTAGAAGCTATGTAAATTTGGGCCCACTTCTTAAAGAGGTGATGATGATAATAATGAAATCTTCCTCATGGGATTGTTGAGGACCTCACTCTATTCTTGATCCTCCCTTACCTAAGTATTGCTTCTTCTCAGAATCTATGAATTGCTATTCCTCATTTCCATGGACTGATATCCATAGCCCATGTTCTGGTATGTCTATAATAATAAAAGATAATAATAAAAGAGTACTATGCTAATTAGACTGGGCGTCCCTCCAGGCAAAGCCAGGATGGAGCAAAGCCTGGGTGCCTGCTGGCTACTGAAGGGAAGCCAGGCCGGGTCCTGGCTGCCAGAGGGAAGCCAGTGCTGGCAGCCAGGGGGAGGAAGGCCTACTCTTGCATGAATTTCATGCATTGGGTCTCTAGTACATATATAACCTTTTTCCCTGATAAGTAGGGACCTCCTGACACACACACACACCTTGATGATTTATGTCATCTGTATTCCTGGTTGGGATCCTAATCAAAATAATGTTTATTAAATTAATAATAGCCAAGAGTAACTTTAGCAAAGAACAAAACAACCATGTAAGCCACATTATCATTCTAGATATGTTTATCATCCAGTTTTATTATAAGGACTTAAAATTTCATTTTCCAAAGATTTATAAATTTCATTTTCCAAAGATTTATTTTTGTTTATCATATCCACACAAGAATACTGGTCCCCATGTTATAGACTGAAAAAGCTATTTGAATTAAAATAAGTTTATAGGGTATGTTTCAAGTAACTAGAAGCTAATTGTTTACACTAAATCTTCAGAGACAAACTAAAAATTAAAACAATTATTATTCAGATGTTTCTAAATACCTATTTCTATCTGTATCTTATACAAGATGTTAGACAAATATGTTTAGATAAATGAGGGGTCCGTGCAGCATCAGTCCTTGCCTACTGCCCCCTTTGTTTCTACTCTGAGAAAGCCAAGCCCAAGACACATGTAGCTGCTATTCACTCCATCTGACAATATTCCTCACAATTCTAGCTCTGCTAAAGGATGAGCTGAGTGCTTTACTCGGTGAGATTGATCGTCTAGCCTGCCTCTGTAGATGGGACTACAAACCAGGCCATGTCCCAGGTGACAGCCAATCTCCAAAGAGGCCAAGAATATTTAGATGTGGTTACAGCTCTAACTTGGGATTTATCTCCCGGAGATACTACGGTGCCTACTTAATTTCCTGACATTTTCAGACACGGAGAAAGGATAAGGTTGATGAGTCACCAATATTAATGGGGTTTTGAATTTTATTTGCTTTAGCAGCTGCCTCTCCATTAGTCTCACATACACACACACACACACACACACACACACACATTATCAGGCAACTGCAGGGAAAAGGCAGTGTCGACAGCCATTCAGGTTCCATTTTCATTATCAGACCTTGGCTGCTGTTTCATGGGGAAGGGAGTTGTTTGTTTCTTTGCCTTGCGTGTGTCTGTCTGAGAAGCTGAAAATAATTGTTGTTTAGATATTGCCTTGATGGAGAGGGCTTCATTTGTTTAATGGACAGAAAACACCCCAAGAGCTTGAATGTATCAAATCTCCTTAATCATAAGAGAGCAGAGAGTTACATAATATTTCAATGCATACCATTTTCTGGTTTTGCATACCTACATGCCCTGGTAAGAAAAGGAGAAAAAGAAAGTGAGACATTTGTGTTTCGGGTAACAATTTTAATTTCACAAATGTCCACACAAACCTAAGGTTTGAAGTTGAAGTATTAGAATAGTTGTATCATTATTACCTGTGAGGATCTCCAGCTGCCAGCATCCCAAGTGCATTTTTAAGAGCCACACCAGATGGCTCTCAGCAATGCCTGAGCTTGTGAACAATCTAGTCCCTCCATCCTATCATTTTCTATCCTTCTACAGGTATGTGGTGGGGATGCCTCCGTGTCCTGTACTTCCTGTGCTTTGTCATTTGAAAGGGATGTGGTTCTAGAGAGCCCCCTCTGTGAGTGAACAAAGGTAATTTTTATTCAGAAAGCAACAACTCTTGACTTCTTTATCCTGAATTATGAGCCCAGACCAGGGTCTCATTTAGCTGTTCTCAACTATTAATGTACACATAAATCACCTAGAGAGTTTTTTTATAATATATATTTTCCAGATACACCCTAAAAATTCTGGTCACCAATTTCATTGTGTGCAACCAATTCTGATGTGTGCAGAGGATTGTCGCCGCTCTACCAAGCAATGCTTCATCATCAGCTAGATGTTCTGCAATTTAACTCAATCCTGACATTATCTACACAGAGATAGTATCAGACGCCACAGGTTAAGGGTTAAGTCCTTCAAGATTGCACCCCACTCCACCAACTTCAGATGCCTGTGCTTCTGACTGACTGGATATAGATTGGGGGCCCTAAGGAGCTGCTCCTTTGGTTCAATTACTTTGCTAGAGTAGCTCACAAAACTTAGAAAAGTATTTTATTTGTTAAGTTACCAATTTCTTCTAAAGGATATAACTCAAGAACTGCCAAGTGGAAGAGATGCATAAGGCAAGGTATGGGGCAGGGGCACCAAGCTTCCATGCTTTAGGTCTATTCTCCCAGAACCTATGGCAGAAATCATACTGCTGGAAGCATTCCAAACTCTGTCCTTTTGTGTGTTTTTTTATGGATGTTTCCTTACATGGACATGATTGATTAAATCACTAGTCATTGGCTATTGATTCAACTTGCAGCCCTTCTCCCCTTCCCAGTCAGGGGTGCAGCTCTGAAAGTTCCAACCCTCTATTCCTGGTGTGTTCCCCTGGCAACAAGCCCCCATCCTTAGCTGCTTTCCAATAGTCACCTCATAACATAAACCCAGTTGTGATGGAAAAGGGCTTGGTGTGAATAGCAAGACACCATTTCACCTTTATGGCTCTGAAGTGATTTCAGGAACTGAGGACAAGAGGTTAAATATTATAACAAAAGATGTTTTCATTATTCTTATCACTCAGGAAATTCTGAGTGTTTTGGGAGCTGTGAGTCAGGAACTTGACAATGAGAAAATATATATTTCTTATGAATCACAATATCACACACCTCCAGTGGTTCTTGGATAAAGCCCAAGAATCTGTAGTTTAATAAGGATGTTAGTGAACCTGATGAAGGCTGTCTACAGTGCAAATGTTAAAGAGCACTGGTCAATCCCAACGGTCTCTGGAGTCTGCCTTGACAGAAAAGGATGACCCATTTCTTAGTCAACACTTCACTAAACAATGAGAAAGCTGCCACCACCAGCTTAACTAAGAAAGGGGGATGCCATGTGGAAGAACCAGGTTAAAAAACTATATATCTCCACAGAATCCAAAGCACTTCCAGAAACCCCATTCAGGGAAAATCCAGAAACCAGATATCTGGCCCTCAGATTGTACAAGGAGTAATGTCCCACTTTCAGCTGACCTGAAGAGGCCTGTTATCACCACCTTGTTCTGAGGATTCCTAGGTTCACTATGATCTTGCTGAAAATATGCTATGACTTCTTGCTTCAGGGTTGAGTTTAAGAGCAAAAGACTTCGAAATCTGAGAATTCTTTGAGTTCTTCCTGTTCCTGACATGAGCCTCCCCAAGACGCGTTGAGAAGAAGAATATTTTGCTTCTTTCAACTTGCTTTTGGGGAAGACAAATCTTGTCAGCACCCCCTCGGATCCTGCCTTTGAAGGGAAAGGAACATATACATCTAAATATCACTCAGAGAACATAGCATGGTTTTCTGCCACAGATGTTGCCACTATCACCATGAAGAGCCACGTCTTTGGCAGGAGAGGATCTTGTATTTTGCCATAGCAATGAGGCACATCTCCTCTCCAGTGACTCAGAACTGCAAGATGGCTTTCAGTGGAAGGCTCAAAAGAAGATAAACAGAATAATAGGGCCAGGGCATATCAGAGACCTTCACAACCATAACTTCAACTGAAGCAATTGCCATCTTGCCCCTTGTTATTTGTGCAGCTCCATTTCCTAAGGAGCCCAGGGTCATTTATGCCTGCGGACTCATGTACAGGATCATCTTCCAAATTGTAAGCCCTTTATATTAAGACTTCCTGATGATAGGGAAGGCAATCTCAACCAAAGTAAATAAGATTTTTAAAACAGGTGTGTTTGGGGGAGTATTTATGCTTAAAACACAGCTATGCAGGGCTTTGAAGACGACATCAGCAAACTCTCCCCCAGCCCCTTTCTGTTACATTATGAGATTCCTCGGCTCTGCTCTGTCAGTAAGCATCATTCCATGCCTTCCTGATGCAGAGGAAACTATACCACAAAACTACATGATTATAACTTTTGATACTAAGAAAGAAAACTGATTATGTTAAATTTTAGTGTGAATTCTGATTAGCAATTCTTGAGCCTTATACCTACCCCTGAATCAAATGCTGTGCCAGAGACACAACTTTCCCTGATTAGCAACCTTGAACTATGAGCCAAGGAGACTGTGATAGGAGATTGTGATAGGAGACTGTGAGGGTGAGTAGGGGGAGAGGGAGTTGAAAGGGGTGTGAGGACAGCATGCAGAAAAACAAAAACATGATCTACTCTACTTTTCTCCTTCTGCCACTTAACTTCTCATTCACTGACACAGCTCAGATGCACTCTCCTTTGAGAAGACTGTCAGAACTTCCCCAGGCACAACAGCTTCTCCTGAGTACAGACCATTCTTCACAGATTGTTTATTAATCTGACACTCCCAAAGGACAGGCCTCCTAAAGGAAAAACACAAATTAAAGACATCAAATTTATCTTTGTATCTTGAGCATTTAGCATCTTGGGACACCCTATCTTGATATTCTGGTGAAGGCTGATAAGAAACATAAACATCGTTTGGCAAGAAGCAGCAAAATCTGAGGTTTGCCCCCCAGCCAGAACAAAGCTGGTTTAGATGGAGTATCCAATCACCCACCTGTGAATCTTTCCCCAAATGGAATTGTCTCCAGGTCATCTATTTTTCCACTTGAAATTTGTTATAGGACTAACGGGGCCCATTTACTTACATATATCAAAGCCCAATCAAATTCGAACAGGAGTTTGCAGCCAAGAAAGTAAAGATTTATTTATAAAAAATAAATCTTTACTTTCTATTACCAGAGTCATAGGTGACTTGGCTGGCTCCACAAGGCCTCCAGGGGATGGGTTATATAGGACGAAATCATTAATCATGGTGACTAAAGGACTTGGGGTTGTGGGCTCTACTGATTGGCTAGAGCTAGGATAGGGAGTATGCTGTGTCAAATCCTGATGTCAGTCATGGGGTCATTCTGTCTGGTTTCATGAAGGTCCTTAGGGTCTTCTGCTTTCATGGACATGAGACTGACACACAACTGAAGTCAAGATGATATCTTTAGTTTGACCAAACTCTGTTTCTGAGGCTTTGTTCTTAGACAGTTGATGCTGACCAGAATATTCTATCCGAAGGGTTTAACCATTAAGGAAGGGAGTGGACAGGCAGAAAGGAGAAAGGGTAATGTTAAAGAAATGAGCCTTCTTTAAGGTGAGTATTTTGAATGCAGTGTCCTTTAAATGCTACTGCAATGAAGGATACAGTCAGTTTATACGAAAAAGATTTGGTATGTGCTCAATGCTTTTGCATATGTAACTGAAGAATGTACTGAATCCCATTTAAATAACAATTGCTCTGGAGGTGATTATAACTTGTATGTTTTTTAAAATTCTGCAAGCTTCTTAGAAGCATTATAGGGTAAAAGTTATAGGAAAGGAGCAATCTTCTTTCAATTTTTAAGGAAAAGAAAAATGAAAGCAGCCTCTTATATACTTTTCACTCCTAATTTGTCTTTTCTTGACACACCAACACATGCGCATTCACAGACGCACGTGTGCGTGTGCACACACACATACACACACACTCCTTTTTCTTTATTTAAACATGCAAACATCCTCAACTTTTCATTCTTCACCAATTAGTGCCATTTCAACTGAGCTTTGCTAATTAAATAAAGAGCTCTGAGGTCACATAGTGGGGACAATCGGGGTTGGGGTGAGAAGAATGTTAGAAAATTAGCTCACACATTATCTGCAATTTTATTTCACAGCACGATGAAAGGAGCTGTGCATCCAGGGCACAAGAGGTTACTCGTGAAAAGAATTCACGGTGGAAGATAATGAGGGAGATTTCCGGAAGCTGGCTGTTCCTAGAGGCCTCTGGATAGCCAGAACACGGGCCACGCTAAACGGAAGCAGGTGACATTTGGAGTACATGGCTCATTGAAAAGAACAAATGCATGCAAGCCCAGGAATATTGTCCAGGGGGGAAATAAACCTTGCTATTGCTAGCACCATTGTTGGAGCTGGTGAGGTTTTTCAGCTTTCAAAGACCTTGGGCAACCTGAGGATCCTGCAGAAAATAGAATAATGGTTGGTGTTTACTAGAACAGCAGACCCAGCTGAGAGCAAGGCAGAGGGCAACAGACACAATTTCTACAAACATTGGCAAGAAGGGCTTCAGAGATATTTCCTTGTATTATTCATTTCATACTCCACTATTTGTATTTTTGCATAGGCTTCAATATGAAAGAACTGTGGATTTTCTCTTAATTTAAAAAGTCAATTTTAGAGAAAATGTAATTACTGGGGAAAGACTGGACATATCATTGTTTCATTAAAGAGAGCCAAGTTGCCTGGCCCGTTTGGTTCAGTGGTTAGAATGTTGACCCAAGGACCGAAGGGTCATGAGTTTGATTCCCAGTCAAGGGCACATACCTCTGTTGCAGGCTTGGTCCCTGGCCCCAGAGGCAACCAATCAATTTGTCTCTCTCACCAGTATGTTTCTCTTTCTTTCCCTTCACCCTCCCTCTCCTCTATTCTAAAAAATAAAAATAAAAATTCCAATTTTTGAAATGCCAATCTCCTTATTTACTCTAAAGAGAAGGTCTCAAGGAGAACTGAAATATGTATATGAGAAGATTCCTTATGACATGGAATCCCTCTCAAACCCCTGTATGTCCTCACATCTTTAATCCGATGTCCTGCTAATTCCTCCATTACATAAGAACAAAGTTCATTATAGGACCTTCTTGGGGGAGATTATCAAGAGAAGTCTTAATCTTCTGAGATAATATCAGTGATGACCAACATTAACATTTTATCTATAATATTCTAGACTTCTTTTTAGCAAACCAAAACATGTACATATAAACATAAAAATATACATACATCTGATTATAGATTCTTTTAACAAATGAAATCATCTTGAAATACACTTTGTAATTTACTTTCCCTCACTCAACAATAAAGCATATGCATAGTTCACATCATGAGATATATATTTGCATTTGCATTCCCAATAGATATACTGTATTCTGTAGTATGCATAGTCTGCAATTCATTTAAACTCAGAATTAGAATAAAAAGTCATAAGCATGATTGCTGTAAATGATGAGTCCCAACTTTCATGGATATTCTCCTCAAAATACAACCTGACACATTAATGCACACATAGCCATTCATGTAATGGTGTCATAATATAATTCTAGAGAAGGCTGCAGTGAATCTGGAAAGTTGCAGAAATTCTGGAAAAATTATAAAGTATACTGAGTTCTGAAAGTATTTTCCAAAACTTGCCAAAGTGTGAGTTCATCATAAATCATCTTAGTTGTCCTTGTCTGCTGTGACATCTACCTCAGTTGTTCGGCACAGAGTAGGTGCTCAAAAAAATGTTTGTTAATTGGAAATGAATAAAGGAGAGGCGAACACAAATGATTCTTGCCATGAGCTAGAGAACTCTGAACTTAAGCAATTGTTCATTATGTCCTTATACAACTGGGGTTAAAGATAACACTTTAGAATAAAAGCAAATGAGGTGACTGGAGGTCCCAGAAATTGCTTGAGATTTTTAAAATTTCTCTATGACACAAAGAAAGCAACTCTTATCTCAATACTATAAAGGAAGGAAGGAAGGAAGGAAGGAAGGAAGGAAGGAAGGAAGGAAGGAAGGAAGGAAGGAAGGAAGGAAGGAAGGAAGGAAGGAAAAAGGCAAGGCAAGGCAAGAAAAGAAAAGAAAAGAAAAGAAAAGAAAAGAAAAGAAAAGAAAAGAAAAGAAAAGAAAAGAAAAGAAAGGAAAAGAAAAGAAAGGAAAAGAAAAGTAAAAGAAAATCTGAGAGAAGGTGAGAGCTAGTTTAGTATGGACGAGCCGCAGATAAAGATATCATAATGTCTGAGTACTTGGACATCATTGAGTTTGCAAATGTTAATTGAGATTAGCTGCACTTTCTGTATGGAAAAAGGTTTTCTGGCCCGTATACAAATGCTTCTAGCATCAGTGAAAGGAATATATGGAATTGGCAGGTGAAGATGGCAATTTTTATTTTCTAGAGAAAAATAGGTCTGTGGCTCTAGAGAATGTATGGTGAGCATACCTGTCAGTGAAATTGGATGAAACACCTTTAGGGTCCCTGAACTGGGAGGAAATAACATATCCTTTGACCTACATGGCAAGCCATCAAAATGACCGGAGCCTGTCCAAGGTTCCCTTTTTCTCTTCACATCTAACAGAACTCTCACTCGTCAAGCAATCAGTAGCAGGACTCCAGCTGACTTTACATCACCTTTTTATTGCAAAATGTCTGCCAATCTTCCATCCTATAAAGTAGCTTCTATATTCCTTTCAGAAAACTGGAATATTCTCAAATGCACACACATGGACAGACTTCAGATATGTTTCACTGAAAATGCCCATGGGAAAAACCGTAAAGTCTTTCACTGCATCCTGTAACACAGCTGAAGTTGCTGATCTGATCCCAGCACACTCCCGCCTTCTGCCAGCTGAAAAGCAGCCGCTCTTAGGTCAAGTTCACCTGTTTAAATGTTTACTGAATGCAATCTTCACTTAGCTGTTGGGTCTTTGCCATAGAAACTGTCTTAGCAACCAAGATGAGCACCAACAGAAAGACAGGGGAACACTGGAAAGGACATCTCAAAATACTGCTAGTCCTGAGAGGACCAGCTTCTGTGTAAAGTGAGTACCGGCGAAAGTGAGTACTAGTTTTGAAACTGGGTGTCCTCATAATTCTGATTGGATTTAAACTGTTGTTTTAGAACAGTCCTGTTTTTTCTTCTCTTTCTGTACACTTCCCTGATCTGACCTTAATCTCTCACCTTGATGATCATTGACTCTGAGGCAACAGAAAATAAGAGCCTCATAAGGTTTAAGCCCCTGGCAGGCTAAAGATAACCTTTTTAAAATTTATTGTTATTGATTTTAGAGAGAGAGGAAGGAATAGGGAGAGAGATAAACATGGATGCGAGAGAGAAACATTAATCTTTCGGTGTACGGGATGACACTCAGCCAATTAAACCACACAGGCCAGGGCTAACAATAACATTTTAATCTAAGTTATGTTTCAGCTATTGAGCCCTAAGGCTGAATGGCCACCTGGCTACTTCTCGAAATGGGTTCTAGGTGCTAGAGCTCACCTCTGAATTGGCCTTGAGACCTGAAGAAATTATTTATTATATTAATCTCACCTCTGACTAATCAGCTCCTAACATGACCTTGAACCTCTATCTCATGGTATCTTGTGATTTTGCCCTATGTCATCTGGAGGGTACATGCCAACAGGGAGTCAGATCTTTTAGAGTATGAGTTCCCTGTCTCCAGATTAGCCAATTGTAATAAACTTGACTGTCCATGCATATTTTGGCAAGAGTGTTATTGGCCTTTAGTAACAGTTACATAAATAGGAGCACACTGGGATCAAATGGTATGCCAGCCTTTTGCCATCATGCTTGGTTTTCAGCATAGAAAGTCAGACTAAAAATGCCAGTCTCAAGATGCTCACCTCCATCTGTAATTACACGCCAGCTGGAATTACAATTATTGAGCTTGTCAGTCTTCCGACTTTGCCCTTCCAGGTTCAGGCATAATAACCTGCAACAAGCTACTTTAATCACATCCAGTTTCTATACAATCCATTCACTCCTTCAATTCATTGAGCACCAATGTTAAGTATTCAGCTATGAGCTGAGGATGCAATACCAAATGAGACAGATAAGATCATATTTTTTTCATGAAGCTTGCATGCCAGCAAATGAAGATAGCAAATCAATCGAGCTATTCAGCCATCCATACATCCATTCATACATACATACATCAATCATGAACAAATAAGCAATCAATCTCAGATACTTATAATAGGTGCCATGAAGAATTCAAACTAAGTAATGTGAAAGGAGAGTAGGTGGGAGCTGATTTAGGTAACTCGATCAGTGAAGGTTTATTCATGTGTGATCTAAGCAAAGGGAAAAGCTGACACACAGGAACCAAGGTAGAAACAAGCTTGACATAGAACAAGAACAGAAATAAGTTCAGAGAGTCCAAAGTGTAGTGAGAGGAGTCCTGCCTTGGTCTCATGATTTAGGCTGGACCTTGACATATGATGATGCCTCCTTGAAGTCAGCCCCCTGTCTTATAGTTCATGAAGCTGGCTGTGTCCTATTTTAACCAAGAGGTATAGCTATTCTACCCAAGTGTCTTCACTATTCTGAACCCACAACCCACCTGACCTGCATTCTTGGAAATCTGGTCACAACACATTAGTTACTGCATTTTAGATTGCTGGCCAAATGTCCCAGATCAGTTGCTCGAGTGCTGACCATGTCTGGTCAAATCATATTCCCCTTTTCCCATCAACCTAAGATAGGCCATTATACTTCATATATAGTAGGTTTATTGAAGTATATTTACATACAGTAAAATTCACTCACTTTAGTAAAAATCTCTGAGTTTAACAAATGCATATAGTCACATAACCATAATAAAGATATTGGCCATTTTCCCATGTCACTTTTTAAGACTAGGAAAGACTGCAAGACTCTGGCAATCACTGATGTATTTTATTTCCTTTAATTTTGACTTTTCCAGAATATCAGATAAATGGAATGATAGAGTATATAAACTTTCGAGTCTTGCTTCTTACACTTAGCACAATACATTTTATATTTCTTCTGCGATTTCATGTGTCAATGGATCTTTTCTTGCTGAATAATATTCCATTGTGAGTATCTACCACAATTTATTTTTCCTTTAAGTAGTTGAAGACTATTTGGGTTACCTTCAGTTTGGAGCAATTGTGAAGAAAGCCTCTAAAACCATTTATGCACATGTTTTGTGAAAATACATGGTTTCATTTATCTTGGGTAAATATATAGGCATAAAATTTCCAAGTTATATGGCATGGCAAGTGAATAATAAATGTTTAACATTATAAGACTGACATACTTTGAATGACTCATTTGTACATCTGAAAATTACAACTTTTTGCAACAGAATGAAGATTAAACCTGGAATTAAAGACCTTTTTTTCAAGCCACACATTGGAAACTAACAATTTTCATAACTTTGGGTGAGTTATTTCATCATTTTCTTGGACTTATTTATTTGTCAATGGAATGTGGATTAGTGTAATTTATAGCAGCATGCTATTGTAGCATAAGCTGACTGGGAGAGCTCCGTTAAATGTAAATGATTATATTTTATTACAAATTATTATATTATTAATATATTTCATCACAAATCTATTATAAATGAGAGGTCATTTTAGTGTTTGATGCATGCTGCAAGAGGCTGATACAAAACCACAGTCACAGGCATGCACAAGCCATACATTTGTACACTATGTCTTTTTTGAATATAAGGTTCCAGAATTGCACTGTCCAGTAAGGTAGCCACTACCCACATTGTCTATTAAATTTAGATTAATTACAATTAAATACAGTTAAAGATTCGGTGTCCTCAGTTGCACTAGCCATATATCAAGTGCTCATTAGCCACATGTAGCTTGTGACTACCTCATTGGACAACCTAGATGATAAAACTTTTTTTCATGCAGAAAGTTGTACATGGTGCTGATCTAGAGGGCAAATACTATGTCCTGTTTAGTAAAAAAGAAAAAAATACAGAAAAAATTCTAGAACCCATTTGCAGCTCAATAATTTTGCTGTGATGACCATGATTCGTCTTGATCTTGAGACTTACAATCAGCCCTATAAGCCCCTACACACAAGAATCTAGTGGCTTGTAAAGGCAAGCCTCCAACACCTACTCATGAGTAATGACATCATCCTTCACATTTCTGTCTACTCTTATGTAAATCCAACCTTGCTTGAGTTCTTCCTCCTGACCATCTCATTTATTATCTTGTACTCGCTCCTTTGAGCTTGACATTGACTTCTAATCTCCCTGGATTAATAATTTTTCCTATACTTTCCTGGAGTATCTACCTCTAAATGGTACAGTGAATAGGCAGTTTCCCCAAGACTAAACTAGTATGCGGTGTTGATAGCCTGCCTTCCTCATGCTGACCCCCCTAATCTGGGTAGAAGAGATGCACAATGATGCTCTTAGGGCAGTAGCTGCTGCTCAAATCATGTCCAGGTTGTTGACTATTGACAGGTGTCATGAATTCAAATGTTTTCAGGAACCCAGTGAGCAATGTAAATAAGCAAAGCAATCTGTAAATTACAATAGGGAGTGGAGAGGATTAAAGCAGATGGAAGACAATACCCTAACATGAGAAGCTAGTCTAATAAAAAAACATATATACACTATACAGGCAATTAGAAGTACACAAATTGAAAAAGAAGTGATAACACTATTTTTAATAGATAATCATATAGTGTCCTAGAAAAACAAGAGAGAATCAATCCTAAAACTAATACAAATAATAAAGAATCAGTCAGCTAAGAGGTTATAAAAATAGCCTACAAAAATTAATAACCTCAATATATACTATAGTACAAACAATAGCCAATTAGAATATATAATGGAAGAACATAACTTATTTGCAGTAGTAGAAAAGAAAAAATAAGAAATAAATTGAACAAGTATCTGGAAAATCCAAATAAGGAAAACTTTAAAAAACTCAAAAAGGGGGAGGCAGGTACAAAATTAGATTAGAACAAATGAAAAGACATCTTTATTCTTGAACAAATCCATTAACTTCTTAAACCTATCAAGTGTCCCCAATGTAATATATAAATTTAATGATCTCTCAATAAAATCTAAGGAGTTTATTTATTCTAGAGCTAAATAAGTTTATTTTAAAGTTTACATATATTTTAACCTCTCAACAAAAGCTAGGAAAACTTTTTTAAAAGAGCAATATGAATGGTCAAGTTTTGCCAGATTAAAGCATAGTATACAGTCTGCATAACAAAAACACAGTGGTCCTGGGGACCAATTAAAGGAACTAGTATGCTCAGAAATAGAAAGGAAAAAATGATTAATCCAACTACAGAAATCTGAGTTAAAATATTTTGAATGGAAAAAATGGCATCAGAAATGTAGAAAGACAAATTACAAACAAGGAGAAAATATTTGCCACATAGACAAAGGGATAACCTTCTTAACTTATAAATAACTCTTACAGCGAGAAACACCAAAGCCTGACACAAAAATGGACAAAAGACATGAACATATAGTTCAATAAAAGACACACAAATTAATGTGTAAGCAAGAAAAAAATGCCCAGCAGATCTCTGTGGAGTTTATTCATCTAGCATAACTAAAACTTATACTTATTGAATTACAGCCCCCATTTTCTCCACCCCTAGCCCCTGGCAACCAGTATTATATTCTCTGTTGCTATGATTTTGACGATTTTAGACATTTCATATAAGTGGAATCATACAGTAGTTGTCTTTCTGTGATTGGCTTATTACACTTAGCATCATGTCTTCCAGACACATCCATGTTGTGCCAGTGGCAGAATTTATTATTTTTCTTTTTTAAAATGGAATAATAACCCATTGAATAGATATACCACTTTTTCTTTACCTATTTCTCTACTGATGGAAACTTGGGTTGTTTCCATGCTACTTTCATATATTTTTCAAAAAACAATACAACAAGTGAAAATGGTTACCTAGGGGTAAGTTGAAACAGGGTGAGAGGTATAGAATTGAAATAAGAATTCTGTTGGTATAACTCTTTATTCATTACATAAAGTGCTTTAAGTATTAAAAAACAAAATTAAATCCAAAAAGGATGAAAAACTTCACAAAGTGTCAGCAGTCTGAATTGCCTCCCTCCCCAACTTGCCCCCCCCCCCCCACATTCTATCACTGGTGACCTATGCAATGACCTGCAGGCTGAAGGACCTGTTTTCTGAGGTGCATTCTGAGGCTATGAATGGAAAATATGTGCTTGGAGAAGGAAAACTGAGATTTAAAATTAGATAAAACTGATTTAATCCACGTTCATAAAGGCTAAAAAATTACATTATAATTAGCTGTTCAATTATCTTAACTTTACTATGTGTAGAGAGATGTTAGTAATAAATTTTTCATCTTGACTTTTCATTATCTCCCAAAGAAATTTTAAACACAAGACATGATAAAAATATATATATATATATATTCTTCAGTTTCTAAGATTTCAGGAAACAAGGCCACCTTTCTCCTCATTTCCATCATCTGACTCACAAACCATGCCCCTGAGGCAGAAACAGTGAACATATTGGTGTCAGCAATTATGGGCTGACTCATCAGAGAACATGCACAATTAACCTATTGAACATCTCTCCAGCAGGCATTTCAGCCTCAGTAGAACCATCTGCACTGCATTCACAGGGTAGGAACCCAGCCAACCCACCATGCATTTCCACTCTGATGCCTGCCCAGAAGCAATTCATAACCCTATAGTGCTGCTGCATCAGCAAGTCAGCAAAAACTCAAAACATTCCCTCTAAGCTGAACAGACCATGTCTGGATTATTCTGCTCCCTCTGAGCTAACCCCAAGCCCTAGGAAAATGAATCCCCACTCATTGCAATTCTTCACATAACAGTTCACAAGTACTGTTGGGATTGAGTCTACCAATTTTTGTTTGAATACAGATTTAGCCATTTGGCTTGCAGAATGACCATATAAAAAAATCATATAATCTCTCTACATTTCAATATCTTCATTTATAAAACACCCAACTAACAGGCTGTTTGGTAGGAATTTAGTGAGATACTCTAGGTATGCCAGGGTTGCAAACGAGCATTCAGGCTCCACTATTCAATGTGCTGAGAAATGTTAGCTCTTATTTCTATAACTAATAGAGATCCTCTTTCCTAAGAATCTCCATCTTCCACCCACTGTGAACAACTGGGGGACAGAAACAATTACACAGCAATGAAGGAGTAAACTCTGCTATCTAAAATATCTCAATACCTTCCAGTTAAATAGTCTCTTTTGGGTAACACAGAGTATTTTATGTAAACGTTGTCAAATACTCCACCCTACTTTTTTTCTGCTAGATGGATTTCTAGGGAGATGTATGGTTGCAGGGAAGAAGACATATGCTGAGTTCTGGTATTCACAGATCTCTCTCCTGCAGAGTGCCTAGACTGGACCCAGGCTTGAGTTCTGTAGAAGTACAGTGATAGGGTCTCTGGTGGTGGGCAGTCCTCCTTCTGCTGCTCAAGTCTGAAGCTGACACATTTGTGATCTATTTCTTTAGCTCAGTCAAGACTTGCCTTGCTCATTGGGCCCTGTTTCAGTATGCAAGTTTGCTGTGACACTTGATTTGACTCCCACTTTTCTCTGTCCCTAGCAATTCTACCCCTAGAAAACTCTTAGCGTTCTCCTTGCCACCACCAAAATGATTCTTATAGGGACTTCTGGGTCACCTAGTGGAACTAAGTGCAGCTCGAGAAAGCTGGCTTGTCTGTACTCCCTTGTTATGCCACCATTCTCTTAAACATTGTAGACAACTGTATAGGACTCTCCTCCCAAGGTTTCAAAGAGAGAATGGGACCAAAACTCTTGCTTCAAATTTATCTCATCTCACACAACACCCTTCTCATCCTGGTCCTCCCTAAAACTTTGGTTCAGATAGGGCTAACAAAACATATGCTCGCCTCACACAGGTTCTTTCTTTCTTTCTTTCTTTCTTTCTTTCTTTCTTTCTTTCTTTCTTTCTTTCTTTCTTTCTTTCTTTCTTTCTTTCTTTCTCCTTTTATGACATCACAAGGTCATATTCTCTTTCCAGAAATAGGATTCAACTTGCCTACATTTCTGGGACCATAAAGGTGAATGAGGAACAGGAAGAGAAACTAGTTTACTGATGAGGGAAGCTCCAAAGCAGAGTTTTGTTGATATATATATATATATATGCTAATATGCAAATCGACCAGCAGAATGACTGGTCGCTATGATGCGCACTAACCACCAGGGGGAAGATGCTCAATGATGCAGAATCTGCCCCCTGGTGGTCAGTGCACTTCCACAAGGGGAGCGCCGCTCAGCCAGAAGCTGGGCTCATGGCTGGCAAGCATAGTGGTGGTGGCGGGTCCCACCTCCACTGCAGCACTAAGGATGTCCAAATGCCAACAGTCGGACATCTCCCCAAGGGCTCCCAGACTGTGAGAAGGCACAGGCTGGGCTGAGGAACTACCCTCCACCCCAGTGCACAAATTTCATGCACTGGGCCTCGTGTGTGTGTGTGTGTGTGTGTGTGTGTGTGTGTGTGTGTGTATTTAACATTCAGACAGTGCCTGGCACAGAACATGCATACAGTAAGTTCCAACTATTACTAATAATCTATATATATAAAAGCATAATATGCAAATTATCCAGACAGCAGAACAACTGGTCGCTATGACACACACTGACCACCAAGGGACAGACACTCAACATAGGAGCTGCCCCCAGCCTGAAGGCCCTGATTGCCTGACCGGCCAACTTCTCAGTCCCTCCCCCGGCTGGCAGATCCTGATCACTCAATGGGGAATGGGGAACTAGAGGTGGGTGGCAGCAGATGCAGGTGGCCTCAGGCCAAGGCGGGTGCGAGTGAGCAGGGCCCTGATCACCCTGCCAGTCGCCCCATACACAGAAGGCGACAGACGTCAGCAGCAGGGGAAGATTGGCCCTAATACCAGGCCAGGCCTAGCGACCCTACCTGTGCACGAATTCGTACAACAGGCCTCTAGTGTTCTATATTTGTTCAAAGGAAGATACCTCCATGCTTTTTCAAAGCAGGTCAGATGATCAAATATCTGTAGATTTGTAGGTCAGTTGAAATATTTTATTGTTGCTAAAGGGAAGCACAAGGTCCATGTTTTTCTTATGAGTATTGGGAATGATTGTTAATTCAAATGTATGCCTGATCTTTAGCTCTATTTTAATGTTATCATGAGTCCTATTGTTCTGGTTGCATGATGCAAGTTAAAAGAATTATATGTAAAAATTTCCCTGTGAAAAATATTTGTAATACTTATTAATTAATTAATTCACTTAACAAATATTTATGTAGCACCTATTACATGCCTGGGGATACATGAATAAAATATTCTCTCTGTTTCTTCTGGACATAGGACAAAGAGCTCATTATTTAATATACAAAGAACTTTTACAAGTCAGTAAAGAAGATCAAAACACAAAATTTGACCAAGGATATGAAGATAGTTCTCAAATACACACTCACAGACAGATATGCACACACAAGAGATCTATCAATATTTTAAAATCCTTAATCTACCCAGAGTTAATGGGATAAAAATTCATTTCTAAGATACTTTATACTGTGTTATAATGAGACTGATTCTGTGTCAATTTTATTTGAAGTATGAAATGATTAGATTCAAAGGAGACCATAATGTTAAAATTTCTAAGTAGTCAAAATCAGCCAAATCTTAAAGATTTCACCTATAATGAGGAGGCAAAATGGGCTAGAATATGGAGAATGAGGGAAGATTTGAGAAGAGCATTGTTTGAAAGCTGTTGGTTTGCCCCTAGTTCTACTCCTAAGGAGAGCAGTAAGGGAGTCCTGATCTCTGACCTAAGGTCTGAAGAATTTTAGAGGGATCCTCAGAGCCTAGTTATTCATTCAACACATATGTATTGAGTTGTACAAGTTGTACTCAGTGCTACTGTACTAAGTACTGGTGATACAACAGTAAGGAAGGCTCATGTTACACCATCACTGTAGAATATGTTCTGAGAATGACTTTTTTCAGCTATTCAGTTTTATCGCTCATTCATAAGGATTACATTGGGGGGACATTCCAAGTGAACTGTGGATAGATGTATGCAAATGAAGCATATATTAGCTCACCCCCTTAGAACAACCAGCTTCCAAAACTCCTGTAAAAAGAAAAGCTTCTAAGTGCTCACTTTTGTGTTTTGTTTTGCTGTTTCTGCAAGTGATATGTACTGATCTTGTTCTTCTTTATCTCAAGTCCTGTTTACCAGGTGGCTTTCACCATAAAAAAAAAAAAAAAAAAAGCTCTTCATTGCTGATGGATCGCATAGCTTTCCTAGAAGATCAAAATAAAACTCTCAACAGAACATCAGCATTTAGTAAGACTTCAAAGAATAATTTTTTTCATAAAACTTTCTCTTGGTGCTTGATTTCCTCTCTGAAAAGCAGTATCTTAGCGATCATCAGCCTGTGCCCTACCATCAGTAATATCCGTAGAATTTAATGGGAAGGCAGCGAGCTCAGAACTGGATATGGCTGTGCTTCCGTGCTTGTCTCCAGCTTAGGTCTCCATGTCAGGATGTGACAGAAGGGATGGAGGGTGAGGTCCCAATCAAAAAGGGCAGTGCTTGGTTCATTCAGAAACTCTAGCTAGAGTCCATTTATTTCCACTTTTATTACTTCCATAGTCCAGGACATCTCTATGCTACAGATGAGAAAAATAAAGTTTGGACAGTTTATGTAATTAATTTCCCTGAGGGCCTATGTCAGTGAAGGCAGGAACCAGCATTCAAACTCTGATCTACCTGCTTCAGCTACTTTCCACTTCATTATGCTGCTTTTTACACAGCCCTGTGCAAAGCTTTTAAGCATCAGCAAATCCTGGAAGCTCCCAAATTAAACATTCCTTGTTATTTGTTTGCTGGGTGTTTCTACAACAGCCACCAGAGAGCCTCACCTCAGGGACCCTGTCACATTAGACTGCCCATGTGGGCTGTTTGATTTAAGGTTGATCCCAAGTCACCAAAGGAAGAATGTCAGCTGTTCTATGAATTGAAACAGGATAACATAAAATGTCAACAATGCATGGCCAAAAGTCTCACAGGAAATAAGAAAACACTGATGAGACATAGGCCAGGGATTTCGAATGTTCAAGAAGCAAGATCCTCCATTGGAGTTCTGTCAATCAATTAGCACTTGGTCATGAAGGGAAAGAAAAACTCCAGGACCACAGACAAGCTGATGATTTTCTCAGTGGATACCAATAGGTGGTAATATGAAGGTAACACAAGCCCTGAAGAAGGGATGTCATAGCACAAGGAGAAATTATGACATTTCTTGAATATATTTTGTTTTGTCATAGAATTTCTTTTTTCATATATATCTGTGTTTGTCTTAATATTTTTAAAGCTTTCTCTCCCAAGTCTTTACACAAAATGTTTACCAGAAGATAAGCCAGGTTTCCCCTTTGTTTTGAGTTTCCGTAGCATGTTGCACACCCAGGAATCTCTTGCTCCAGTTTGAGAAATGGGGTTCTCACTGAGGACAAAATGTCATCTTCTGACCACACGCCTCCTGCCAACACTTACAATCTCAGTTTCCCATTCCATCCCAAGGGCCAGTTTCAATGAGCTGTTTAATATTCCTATAACATACCATTCCTCTTATTCCTCTGCACCTCTACAGATGTTGTTGCCCTACCTGCAATACCATTGTACCTATTCTTTGCCTAGCAATTTGCTGCTTACTTTCCAACACAAGGCTCAGAATGTCCCTCTGTTCTTCCCAGCATTCTGGATGTAACATAGAAGTCTACGAGGGCTATTTTGACCTGCTCTTGAAGTCATGGCTAAAAACTCTCAGTTCTTATTACTGGGCAATTTATCAAGCCTCCACCTCAACTGCTCTAATGAGACTCTAACACTCCTGGGCTACGATACTCCCATGCCCAACTTGCAGAGCCCCCCTCCTCAAATACCCAAAACCCAAGGGTGGACCCTCTGTGACTCTGCAGATGATTCGTAATGTCCCATCCCTAAGAAGCCCTTGCAAAACCTAGCTAACCCGACTCCACCTGCCATGCAGAAGGTGCCTCCTACAGTTCCAGCTTCTGTTACCCTGTCTCCAGGTGCAATACTCTGTGGCAGCCTTTGTTTGTTTGGAGCTTTTATGCCTTTGTGTTGTGTCCCACCATCCAAAGAACCTAAAATTATACTTAATATTATAGAAAGATGAAATACCAGATGGAC
The DNA here is from genome assembly GCA_004026665.1 of Murina feae. Classification (NCBI taxonomy): domain Eukaryota; kingdom Metazoa; phylum Chordata; class Mammalia; order Chiroptera; family Vespertilionidae; genus Murina; species Murina feae. The sequence goes on along the minus strand of PVJC01006000.1, from coordinate 35,756 downwards.
TAGGTGCTCCCTTCTCTGGGTGTCATGTGCTGGGAGATCAGAACTGTTGAATTTACAGTCCATCAGGACCAGCTGTGACTCAGCAAAGAAGTTGATAATTATGTTCAACACTTCCAGCCTCTATAATTGTAATGAACTGTTTTCTCTTTTTGATGCCCCATAAAGATAGTAAAACCAAGTTCTATTTCTGGCAACATGGTACATTATATACCTTTAAAATGTCCCAAATGGGTGCTCTTTGAAGATGGAAATCTGGAGCAGAGACTTGTAAACATTACAGGAACCCTTCAAGGACTTGGGAAAAACAAATCTATCTAACAGTGAGATGTGTTTGTCCTGCTCTAGATGCTAAACCAGTTGTTCTCACATGGGTTTGGTGCTAAGATTCACACTCTCTGCTTGGCCTATACAACCCCAAGCCATAAGAGTAATTTAAGGTGCTCTTATGTTGATAAACTCTCAAAACTTTGAATAAAACAAATATAGATGCCCTCTTTAAGATACACCTTCATAGTCAGACTTGCATGATATTCTTGGATAAATTCACACTGTCTATGAGTTCTCAATCTAAAATGTAAAAAAAAAAAGAAAGAGGAAAAATGATATCATTATATGTGAAAGTAAATAAGCAGCAGAGTAACCCCTCAATCCCAAGCAATTGATATTGGAATGATTTCATACAGAATATGAGTGTGTTTCAAATATCTAAAAAATTTTAAATGAACTATAAAATATGAAAAAGGAGCATTATTATGCCCCCAAATCAGACATAATTGAAAAAGAAAAAATATGCTTAAATTATTAACACATAATAATTATAATTAACTGTTGAAACAGCAGATGAGATATAGCTCAAGAAAGAACTAGTGAACTGGAAGATAAATCTGAAGAACTTACCCTAATGAAGCAAAGAGAGTCACAAATAGCAAATAATCCTATGGTACTTCCCATATTCAGGTATCATACCAATATGTCTAACTGTATTAAATCTTTTTTTCCTCCTAGCAACCCTATAAGTTAGATATTGTTTTGTTTTCATTTTATAGATGTAGAAAGTAAAAAAGAGGGAAATTAATTACTCTGTCTGAAATCACACTTACAAGTAAGTGGCAAAGATACAATTGGAGCCCAAACATTTAGACTCTGAAGTTTACAATCTTAACCATTAAGAGACATGAAAGGAAAAAAGAAAAAAAAATTAAGAAAAAAATTCTCAGCATTCATCTACCTATTTGAAGTTTCACAAATGAAGAAAGAGTAGGGGGAAGAAGTATATTTATACACAATTACCAGATTCAGAATACACCAAATCTCAAACAGGAAAATTATAAATAATTTCACACTGATGTGACAAAAATAATTCATACAGAATGTTTTAGAATGATTCTATCAGTGTCAGAATATTTTATCTTTATGCATTAAGAGATAAGTAAATTCCAAACTTCCTCTGTATAATATACAAAAATAGCTACTTAATGTAACTTCCAAGATTATAGTCATTAACATGTATATTGTTATTCATAAAAACTAATTAATATCCTATATAATAGAAGGGTAATATGCAAATTGACCCTATCAGCAGAACCACTGGTAATGACTGGTCACTATGACACACACTGACCACCAAGGGGCAAACACTCAATGCAAGAGCTTCCCCTGGTGGTCAGTGCACTCCCACAGGGGTAGCTCTGCTCAGCCACAAGCCAGGCTGATGGCTGCCAGTACAGTGGTGGTGGTGGGAGCCTCTCCTGCCTACTCAGCAGCACTAAGGATGTCTGACTACAACTTAGGCCCTGCTCCCCACTGGCAAGTGGACATCCCTCGAGGCTGCCAGAGAGATGTCTGACTGCCAGCTTAGGCCCAATCCCCCGGGGAGCAGGCCTAAGCCAGCAGGTGGACATTCCCCGAGGGGTTCCACACTGTGAGAGGGCACAGGCTGGGCTGAGGGACCACCCCCCAAGGGCAGAAATTTTTATGCACTAGGCCTCCAGTAATTAATATAATTGACAAGCTTGATTTAATGAGCATACATGGTGTCCTGCATAAACACTCCTAATAAAAGAGTGATCTGTGAATTAACCATCACTTCGAGACAAAGATGACTGCGCCCATAGCCACAAGATGGTGGCACCCAGTCCCCTCACTCCAGCTGTGTCCACTGCCACCCGTGTACGATCATCAGCCACCTGGCGCGAAGCACAGCACTTCCCTCTGGCTGTGTCCGCTCAGCAGTGGGGGTCCCCACAGGGCCATACGCAAGCATCCCCTGCCCTGTGCCAAGCACCTGCCCCCAACCTGGGGGCGGGCACTTTGTGCCAAGTGTGTCCGCTCAGCAGCAGGGGCCCACCAGGCGTGTACAATTGTGGGCTACCCGGCGTGAAGCGTCCGCCCCTGCACTCACCAGCACCCCCCCCCCAAGTGCATGAACCCTGAAGGGGCTGTGGGCAGCCTGAAAATGGCCCTCAGACCCTCACCCAGGCTGGCCACATCACCATGGGGTGAGGGTCCCCACTGGGGGGCTTGGCCAGCCTGAAAACAGCCATCAGCCTCTCACACAGGCTGGCCAGGCATGCCATTAGGTGGACATCCCCCAAGGGGTCCCAGACTGTGAGAGGGCACAGGCTGGGCTGAGGGATCTCCCCCCGCCCCACCCCCGAGGGCACAAATTTTTGTTCACCAGACCCTTAGTTAAAGAATAAAATTCTTAGCCACAAAAGAAGTCCCAATAAATGTTCCCAAATTATATTTTTGCTGCAAAGCAATGAAGTTTAAAATCTATTTTTAAATAACTTTTTAAATTTTTTCAATATTTAAAAATTTAAAAATGCATTTCTAAACAATTTATCACTCAAAGAAGAAATAATAATAAAAATTAGAAAATACCAGAAGCTGAACTATAAATTTTCCCAGGGATCTTCTCCTGCATCCACTAACTTCTCAAAGAGGAAGTGTGGGTGCTCATTTACCCCTTGATGTGAGTCTCAGACAAGAGCTGCCTCCCCAAGGGAAATTTTCATGCAAAGTACATCAAGGTGGTAAAAGTCTAGACAACTGGCCAGTCTTGTGGGTTCAAATTTTGGTTCTGTCTTTTTTTAGTTGTGCGCTTCAGTTACATCATTCATAAAATGGGAATAACTATATATATATATATATGACTAGAGGTCCTGTGCACAAAAATTTGTGCACTCAGGGGTGTCCCTCAGCCCAGCCTGTGCCCTCTCGCAGTCTGGGACCCCTCAGGGAATGTCCACCTGCTGACTTAGGCCCGTTCCCCAGGCGATCGGGCCTAAACTGGCAGTAGACATCCCTCTGGCAGCCCAGGAGCCCTCTGGCGATGTCCACTTGCCAGCGGGAGCAGGCCTAAGCTGAAGTAGGACATCCTTAGCGCTGCTGAGGAGGCAGGAGAGGCTCCCACCACCACCGCTGTAATGACAGCCATCAGCCAGAAGTTGCCCCTGGTGGTCAGTACGCTCTCACAGCTAACCTCCCATGGCCTCTCCCCCACCACCAGCCAGCCCCCTCATGGCCTTGATGTGGGGTGGGGGGACTAGCCTGCCAACCTCCTAGGGTCCCTCCCCCTAGCCAGACCCCCCCAATAGGCCTTGATCTCTGGCCAAGCTAAGGGACCCCACCCATGCACGAATTCATGCACCAGGCCTTTAGTTAGAAAATAAAGAGTTGTAAAAATGTACCCATTAGAGAATAAAGAGTTATAGTCTATACAAATAAAATTCAAAATCAAGCTTGATAAAACCACATTGATAATACATATGGTATTTGTAATATGTATCCTTTTGGGTAAGAGTAATAAGTCTCCTGCTTAAGTGAGAGGGTTGAGAGAGTTCCTTTTGCTTTGCCAGGCCTACAAGAAGGAAAAAATGCAGGAGTCAGAGGAGTGGAATTTATTCTTTTATTCTCTTAATCTGGGCTAGACCTCTCATTTTAAAAGTGGTAGAGCTTCCTCCATTCTCTCTGCAGGTGGTATATTGGAGTGGACATTTCCATCATCTGTGTTTATTAATTTCTCATTGCTTCCTGTGTGTGGGAGGAGTGACTCATCTGATTGTTTAGAGAGAATCCAGGACAAAGGAGCAGGTTCTGTGCTATCTGCCTTACAGAGAAAACCTACTTCTCTCTCTCTCTCTCTCTCTCTCTCTCTCTCTCTCTCTCTCTCTCTTTCTCTCTCTCTTTCTCTCTCTCTTTCTTTCTCCACCCATATTTTTCTCCCTCCCTTCCTCTCCTCTCTGCTTCTCTGTCCTTAAATAGGTGAGTAAATCAGGCTGCCCCTGCCCATTTGTCTGGCCCTCTTCAATTTGAGGTGGAAGTCAGGAAGGTGGACCTTCCATCTTCGTTAATAAACCAGAGACTCTGCTGTTTGGTGAAAAAAGAGAGACTTTGCAGCCCACTTATAAAGGCTCTTATTAGCTTTTAGTTCTTGTGAGCATAAATTACCATGTTGATCTGGGAAGGAAAGGGGTTGACTCTTAGGTCTCTTCCTTCTAATGCATATAAAGTCATCCATAATGTAGAATTAGTAATATTGAATAAGTTATGCAAACTGGGGTTTTTTTGCCAATATGTAATTATTTGACTTACGTTAAGATGATGAATTAATAAGCTACTGGCCATAATAACCTTTCCTAGAAAGGTCTCATTAATAAGCTATGCTGCTTATTAATTCAAAATATCATTAGAATTGTGTTTAGCAATTCCAGTAATTTCAGATGATTTGCTAACACAAATTGAAAAAAAAAATTTTTCTGGATCAAACAGAATTAGATATTGGCATTTCTTAGCAAAAACAAACAAACAAACAAAAAAAACACAAGAAATTACACAGGAAGACACAAACACAAATGAAACAATGGGGTAACATTCAGATGATTATAGGAAACCTAAATACCCAATGAAGGTAAAATGCAAACTATGGAGCATCTTTTAAATGAGACTTAGCCTCAGATCCTCTTCAAAAATAACAGATTAAAGGAAACTATGCAGTTGAGTAAGGGCTTATGAGAAAGTCCTTTAATGGAACAATTTTTTGGAGTAATTGCAAAGATGGCAACTTGGTGATTTTTATTGAACAACACAGACTAATTTAAGGATGTAAGAGCACACACTTTCCATAACAGATTACCCTCTTACTGGAAAGGCTGCCTCTGCATTGCCGTCCATGGCTGGGGGCATTTCAGGCACCCTCTATGGCTTTGATTAATTACTTTCCTTGTATTCTGTTTTATTAGAGAGTCATGCAGTGAGGAATGAGGACTCACTTGATCAGAAAATAGCTTCTGTTGAATCAAAGGTTTAAAAATAGTGTTGAAATGTGGTGAATCGGGGAAAAGAAGACAAATGGGCACACAGAGGCTCTCACCAGCTGCTTTTATAGCATGGGGTCTTCTAAGCTCCGTGTCCTTCACCCCAGCTCTTGGGATAGGAATTCAACCCAAATTAAAGTATTTTTTCAACAATTTTGCATGTGCACACCTCTATAAAAAAAAAAGGAAACGAGAACTTAAAACAAAACACTGAACAGATGTTTTAACAGTTCTGTATAGTCCAGGCTGGTTAGACTAGTTATAAAAGGCAGTTATGAGTGTGGGGTGAGCAACCATTAACACTGGAAATGGTCAGTTTTACTGCATATTGTTTGAAATAGACCAAAAAATTTAGAGGATACTAATTTCTCAGACAGGCTTAAAGAGCAGTGAACATAGAAATTAATTAGATATGACTTTCTAAGTATATGTGTCCCACCTGTCATCCTCACTGTCCTCTCCTTGTTTGATTTTACCCACAGTACAACTCTTGGTGGCCAGAACCACTTAGTTGGCCTACCATTTTGCTAATATTTGAAATTGTCCAATATTTGGTTTGTTTCTTCTTTCATCCCAGCTAACTTGCAAGCTCTTCAGGGACCACAGAATGGATCACCTGCATTATTAGACTATCCAGCAGTCCTGGGCACAAAACAAGGATGGCCAGCACCAATATTCTGTGGTTTTCCCTGTTGCCTTCGGGATAGAAGTCAAAAGCTTAGCCTGCTGAACAGGGCCCTTTATCCAATTTTGCCAACTCTTTGGCTGTGTTCTCAGCCCTGCCAATACTTGCCTCACCAACACTGTGTTCCAAGCAGACTGCATTTCTTTCAAAGTCTAAATATGTGACATTCTCTCTTACTTTAGGACTTTGCATGTGCAGCTACAATCTTTCCCTCCCATCACCTAGATTCTACCATTATAGACTTCACTTAGATATTCCTTATTATCACATTTTCAGGAGGCTTATCGTGAGACCCAAGACGGGGTCCACATCCCTCCAGTGCACCTGCATGAGTGATTGAACTGAAGGCCTTGATAGGTGACTCTCAGTCATCTCTGAGTAAAGGATAAAGGAGGTAAAATGTATGGCGATGGAAGAAGATTTAACTTTGGGTGGTAAAAATACAATGCAATATATAGGTGATGCATTCTGGAATTTTACACTTAAAACCTATATAGTTTTGTGAACCAATGTCATCCCAATACATTTTGTGTAAAAGAAAAGTCTTATGCTTGAAGGATTCTAAATATTTCATCTTGCATCTAGGATATTCTGCTTTAGGAGATAAGTTGTTCATTCATGTGGGTACCACCTGAGGATTGTCCTGAAAGCTAAAAATTAGAATACAGTTCTTTATACAATCGCAGGATTTGGTGCTGAATGAATGCACAAAATAAATCTTGCTCAAGGAAACACTTTACTAATAAAGTTATCTTATACTTATAAATTCTCACTTACAGATAAACTAAACAAATTAAAACAAATTTTAAATTTGGCTTGAAAATTATTAACCAAACTGATACTCAAAGCCTTGATTTACATGAATTATTTGGCTTAAAAACTCATTTATTGTAGTTTTTAAAAATTATTTTTAAGTTCACATGTGTGTTCATTGTAAACATACAATGTCTGAATTACAGGTTAATGAAGTTAATGTTTTTTCTACTTAGCTGACAAATTGCACGACTCTTTATTTCCTTTTTCATTTCAAAAGGTGGACGGAACTATGAAACCCTGAATACCATTTTGTTCTCTCTTCTTGAGGCTCTTCTATAAACACCCAGAGTATTGGGTCTGTGAACAATATTTCTGGAATGTCCTTGATTTTCTTAAATTCTCAGGAAAAAATGGTTTAAGCAGAGATTACCGATGTCTGTTGGCATTCCGGAAGTCACCTGAGTCATGTCTGAAGACTTCAAATGATGTCGAAGGGACGGTAGTAATCCAAACTCATCCTTTAAGGGAGTTGAATTAAATTTTCAAAATCTGAGAGATGAGTAATGAAAGAAAAACACTTAGCCCTAAACTACAAGGGTGAATACAGACATTCATATTAATAGGAATTTTGTGAATAGATTTTCCTTCTTATTCAGACTGTATGCATCTTCTGGGAGGCCTCATTGTGGAAGTTGTCTTTATTCCTCCATTACCTCATGCCACAAACTCAAATTAAAAATCAGAAGTCTGTTTGAATTTAGGGGAATGTGACAGGTAGGTAACTATGTCATGCACTACTAAAACTGAAGGAAGAAAATAATAAAATAAGGTAAAAGTGCAAATTACAGTTTAGTTGGAGCACTAACAACAAACAAACAAAACAACACTGTTCAATCCTTCTTAAAGCTAAAGAGGAATTTTCATACCTTGCCAGATGGAAGTTAAAAATGACCAAATCAATGTTTTATAATATTGATATACCCTTCAAATGTCAGTGTTTTATGAAAGATTTTAGAAATTTGAATTATCATCATGGAAATGATGACTGATAATAAACTATAATTACATAACTTACTTTTATAAGGCACTTACATATTTATTAACTCTGTTTGCCCCTATGATATACCTGTGGAATAGCCAGGACATATTTTCTATTTTACAAAAATGAAATCAAGAATTAAGTAGGAAGGTGGAATGAATTGGCCAAAGTATTTTTCCCTCTTTCCACTCTCTAAGTCCAAAGAAATCTAATTTTCTTCTGGTTGACAAACTAGAGTAGAGCAAAACACATCACTTTTTTGCCAATGTCACTTGAATTCAGTTTGCTGATAAGTGAAAATCATTTTGCACTGGGGAACCAAGTTTCTATCAGGAGAAAATAGATTGTTTGTCCTGCTCAACATAGGAGAGCAATGAGAACCGAACGATATTCAGTTTCTTGAAGGCAGCTGGTTGGCCCCTTGGCATCCAAATGTAAGCCCAAAAAGTGCCTCCTGCGCATCCTAACAAATCCTGGCCATGCTCCCATGTGTCCCCGATTGATGTCATGAGATCTTTACTTTGCTCATTCTTATGTGAGACGCTCAGACTCTTTGAAGTAAACGTTGCCCAAATAGTTTTGTCTCATTTGATTGGCGATAAACAGAAAATGCTTTTGATGTACTAGTTGGAAGGGAAAAGGTGTTTATTTTAAACTGTTAAGTTTGGGACAACACGACCCTTAGAGACAGATATAAATAAGCAGAGAGAGGAACTTCTCTCTCTGTCTTCTCATTTCCATTAAGAAGTATTTGCCAAACAGAAAATTTAATGGGGGATTTTTTTCCAGGCAACAGGATAGTGTTTGTAAAGTCTCCATAAAGTAAGAAATCATAGCATATTTGGAGAGGTACAAGTAGGGCAATGAGCTGTAGCCCAAAGAAACATTTGGGAGAAGAGAAGTCTTGAAACAGAGACAAGTACAAGACCATGAAGCAATGTCAATGCCAAGATAAACCTGGATGCTATCTCAAGGGTTATGAGGAACTATTAAAAATTTGAAAGCTATGAAGTGACATTTTCAGATTAGGTTGTTTCGGATTAGAGGATAGTTTGAAGCTGGATCAACTTGGATCCAAGGAGAATACCTTAAAAGCTATTAAAGTGAGAGATGATCAGGCTTCCATAATCTATGACAGAATCTATAGCAACTGCAGGTATAACTTTCAAGAGAAAATGTTGTGGCAGGTTGATAAGACGTCCACACTTATTACCTTCTTTATATATAAGTCCCTTTGTAATATGACTCTGCAGCTCCTTTCATCAAAATATCAAGTCTTTCTTCCTAGCCAGTTTGGCTCAGTGGACAGGCCATTGGCCTGTGGAGCAAAGGGTCCTGGGTTCCATTCTAGTCAAGGACATGTACCTTAATTGCAGGCTCCTCCCTGGCCCAGGCCCTGGTCAGGGCATGTACAGGAGGCAACCAATTGATGTGTTTCTCTCACAACAATGTTTCTCTATCTTTCTCTCTCTATTCCACTCTTTCTAAAAGATCAATGAAAAAATAACTTCAAGTGAGGAATAACAAACAAAAAGTATAAGGAAAAAGGATTTAAATTTTTTAAATAAATAAAATAAAAATAAAAATATGGAGTCTGTCCACCCCTTGAATCTGGCCTGGCTCCATGCTATGCTTTGACCAGGAGAATGAGGCAAGGTGACACTGTGCCACTTTCAAAAGTACACTTCCTGGCTCTGGAAACTGGTGTCTTTATGTCTGTTCTCTTCTAAAAATCCACTAAAATAACAGTGAAGGAAGTGTTTTTTAAAAGGCATCAGGCAAAGGCATCAAAAATGACAAAAATATTATAATTAAACTAATTAATTTTCTATAAAAATACTTAATAATATATTAAACTGGCAAAATTTGTTTGCCAATTCCTTCAGAGCTAACACATTAACAACAATTACAAATGAGTTAGAGTAATTTACAGGTGTAGTAACTTGATCTAAATGAAAAGTCACAATATGTAACTAAATCTTCTGCAGTGACACATTAAACCACTGCCTTTGGGCACAGTTTCCACAGAATAATTACTGACTTTTGAAATCATTGCTGATGTTACTTCAGGAGATGTGTATTTTCTGGTTTTCTTATGGTCAGTTTTATTACTGACCATAAGAAATTAGAATTCCCATGGTGGATGATGACAAATGTGGGCAACATTCTGAGAAAATTACAAGTTTATAATCTTGAAAAATAGAAAATGTGCACCTAATTTATTATTAAACATGCACTATTGTCATTCTTTAGCTCATTTTGTTTTAAAGTTTTATTGGGGGGAAAAATTTTTTAATTATCAAGAAACATGAATAAGCAGCTGTTAACTTGAAACATGCAATAAGTTATAAAACTGAGGAAGGATAGCCAGAGAGAGGCACCAGGCTCTTCCTTCTACCCTCTCCGGGCTTGCAAGATGAAACAGACTTATGAAAGAAAACCACACAAAAACACAAAATCCATTTTTATCCAGCAGGGCCAGACATCCTGACTCAAAGGTGACCAATAGCCACGTATAATGCCATTATAATATTAGTCCCATCGCAGATAGACCAATACCCATCATGCCATGGGTATTGGAAAGGACCAAATGAGGACAAAAATTCCCCCTCCTTTTGGAAAGGTGATGTTTTACCTGACCCACCTTAGCTCCTCCCAGATTCACCCCTTTGTGAAGTCCTCCCCACTAGTCGAAATATAAGCCTAGCCCCCAAAACCCTTCCAGACAACTACTTCTCCCTCCCTATCTGAGTGTGTACTTTCACTTCAGTAAAATCTTTGTGCTTTGCTGACTCTCTCTGTCTCACTGTCAAAGTCTTCCCTGCATGGTGACAAGAACCTGGACACTGCCTCTGGGTTGAGGCCTCCCTTAGCCTTCCCATGAGTCTCCAACATCAAAACCACTGGAACAAGAAGGTCGCAATAACTATCTAAGCATTCTAAGGCAGAATAGTTTAGTCTCTATTTCCCACATGTACTTTGTGCTACCATACCTGTCATGTCTGAAGTTTCTCATTGACTCCAATCCCCACCACAAGGCAGTCTGGCAACTTTCTGAATCTTACAGTTCACAGCTAAGGTCATGGCCTCACTGGATAGTGCAACTAAAGCTGGCAGGTGGAACAAGCATGAAAAAATCCTCCTCCTTTATTGCCTTTGTAACATAATGTCTCCTCAGGTTGAATAACCCCATCTTCTTCTCATTCTCATCTCTGGGAAAATTATCTGTCCCCACTGATCCTAGGAAGTTGATTATCAAAATGAAGTAGAGGAGATTGGGGACAGAGAATATGTTTAGCTTGCAGAGTGTGTGATTGGACAAATCAATTCTGTGAACTTTGGAACATTTCCTGAGCCACTTACTTGTTCCTTTTAACTTCAACAGATATGATTTTCCCAGGGTCAGGTTGTTATTTCAGAACTTGGAATATGTGCCCTTGGGAACTTTGTATCTTCTCACCCATTGCCCTGCTATCATTCTTAAATCCAAAAAGCTCCCAGGATGCTATTCATAAAAACAAACAAACAAAAAAACAACAAAAAGAAACCAATAAAAACACGCACAGTAGAATTGTTCCCTTTTTGCTTGTTCCCATCCAAAACCAATGTCTCCGTCTGAACAGAGACATTGGGAAGGACATCCATTGCCACTCAACACGCATTTGCTGTTAGGGCAGCCCATTATCAGGGTTTTAAGCCTTTCATTCCACCATTAGAGATAAGTGCAAACCCAGTGCAATCCTCCTGGGGAGGAATTAATGCCACAGTACAAAATGACAACAGTGTCCTCATAGACAAGAAATTCACAGACCTACAAATACTTCTCCTGTAGTGGGTGAGCTTATATGGTTCTGGATTGTTTCTACAAATGAGCAAGGGGAACATTGTCTGACATACACAGTTCATTGTGACTAGGACTCAAGTCTTCTGATTCCTCATTCATTGTTCTTAGAGGAAGAAAACAAAGCTGAGTAGAAAAGGTACAGGGTAGGGCACTAATGGAAGCCATAGAAGGGACAGGAAAATAAAGGTCAGAAAATGGGAGCTCCACTGACGCCAAAGTACATTTCCACTCTTCCTCATCCCACCAAGAAACAGTATGTTTCATGGGCCTTGCTACGCAAACAAGAATTCAGACTAGACACATCGGCCTCCCCCAAAGGTTTGTTAGAAATGCACAATCTCAGGCTCCAGCCCAGAGTTACATTTTAACAAGATCTCCAAGCCATCCTAGTACACTTTCAAGTATGAGAAGCACTGGGCTAGGTCCACAGGCAGCAACTCAGATGACTGCCCCACCAAGACTGTCCTGCCCACCATCATCCTCCCACAGAAGCCAGGACCAGTCCCTGAGCTGACACAGCACCTTGTTATTTCAAGTCCTCAATTCACAGGGTCTTTTGATGTAACTCCAGAACCCTCAACGAGGATAAATGGAGAGTCACAATACATGAAGGTGGGGACGCCAGCAACAAGTGCTTGGACAATTTAAATAAAAGCTGCTAGGACTATACCTGGGTGTGCCTATAACCTAGATCTGACTGGAATACTTTTGTTTGACTTCATTTGATTTTATTTCATGTGTTTGTTTTGTTGGTCCACATAAAGATTCTTTTCATTTCACAGAGCAGGCAAATTGAAACTGTTCCACAGACTACCTCCTAACCGTCTCTCATTCCTCCTGTTCCATACGAGGCTGTGCATAGCTCTATGTCATAGGTTTTTCTAAATAAGCACTTTTATAAGGCAGTTTTCCTACTAGATTGGTAGCTCCTCAAAGGCAAAGTTGTGTGTTTATTTATTTTGCCACCCTAACAGTTAGTGGTAGCCCCCTGCCAATGCAGGAGTGAGGAGATGTGGGATACGGGCTGTTTCACCCCACTGCGGACAAGCTTTGCTCTGGAGCATCTCATTGGACCAGCAGTGACTTTCATGTCTGTATTCCATTCTCATGGCTCCCCGGCCCAATTCTGCTTCCTCCCTTTTTTCTTTCAAAGGTGTCAACCTCTATAACATTTTGCACCCCCACCTCATGTCAGAGTCTGCTTCCTGAAATGTTTTACTGGTACTCTGGGACAGTATTCCTTGTCCAGACAGGCTACTTGCCTCATTGTTTTCAGATGGGAGTCAATCCCTGGTCTAACTCACAGTCTGTTCTAAGTTTTGTCATTTTTTTTTTTTGGTAGTGGAGCCTGGCCAATATCCTCACTTCCCCTGGACACATTCTTCTGTATACCATGTCCTTCATCAGCCTCAGGCCTGGCAGTGCAACAAGGCAATAGGCATATGCAGGCATATAATATTCAAAGTGCCAAGAAATTCTCTCTCATAGAATCCACATATATAGTTTTAGGGAAGAACTCTGGTTAGCCCAGCTTGGGTTACATTCTCATTCCTGAGCCATCACTAAGGACAAGAGGGTGGATGGAGCATCATGATGGATCAAATTCAGAACTCCATGTGGCTCTGTGGCTTCAAGAGGGAAGATTCCATGATTACTAGCCCCAAACTGTATACACTTGGGAGAGGCTGTCCCCATTGCTGGTGTGATGTGTGACCAGGAGAAAGAGGGAGTGGAATGTTGAGTATACAAAAACAAACAGACAAAACATAGTTTCTCACTATATGTTCCCTGTTTTACAAAGCATGAGTCATGTATAATTACAATAGAATATAGGAGGAAGAGAGAGTGAGAGAAACATCCATGATGAGAGAGAATTATTGATCGACTGCCTCCTGCTGGGGATCAAGCCTGCAACTCAGGCATGTGCCCCTACTGGGAATCAAGCCATAACCTCCTGGTTCATAGGTTGACGCTCAATCACTGAGCAACAGTGGCTGGGCAGCTTACCTTTATTTTTATAGCTATATTTCTTTGATTTTATAGTCACAGATCCATCCACAGAAAATGTTAGAATTTTAACTCAGTAAAGATGAGATAATTCTGTATGAAGAGAGACTGTGGATGGAATATTGGAGATATAGCAACTATTAAACTTATTAAGACTTTAAATATATTGAATAAGTTATCAACATTTTTATGTATATTTACACTAGAAGCCCAGTGCATGAAATTCATGCATAGGGGGGTACTTCAGCTTGGGCACCACCCTCTTGCAGTCCGGGACCATTGGATCCTAACTGCTAGCCTGCCTGCCTGCCTGATGATCCCTAACCACTCACCTGCCTGCCTGATCACCCCTAACTGCTCGCCTGCCTGCCTGCTCACCCCTAATCACCTCTACCTCAGCCCTGCTGCTATGGCTTCATCTGGAAGGATGTCCAGAAGGTTGTTTGGCTATCTGGTCTAATTAGCATATTATGCTTTTATTATTATAGATATTTGTACATGTAAGAGTAACATATGTAAAGTATGTCACATGAATCTGTTCATTATGTAAAAATACCATTTTAGTGCACATATGTTGTGAACATGTGCATAATTTATATTCACATGTATAACATATTTATATATATTATGTTAAGAAAGCATTCTTTACATAATGGACAGACTCAAAAATGACATTTCATATTATATTGAATTCTGTGCTTCAAGGGTTCCAATTATAATGCAGTCTCAGTATATCTTAACACAACATATTAAAATTAAATCTTACACTAGCTCTTACTGGGAATGAATACAAATATGAAGCACAAAATTAGAAACTATTCTCATTTATTTTTTTGTTGCATGTAACTTTTCTTTAATGATACAAGTCTTTTGAGGAACAAATCTTAAGCACAATAAACAAAAAGTGCAGATCCTGGCTTATGCTATCCAGTACTCTGGAAAGGGTATTAAATCATCAGAGAGGCTAAGGTTGGCATTAATACCTTCTTGGTTTTTTATTTTCTTAAAGATGCGGGAAACCTGAAGGTTAAAGCACAAAATTGCTTTCACCAGTCTCATGAATTTTGAAACCGCTCCTGCTCTGTGCTGATTTTACATTACAGAACGGTTCAGTGCAGTAACCCTGGCTCTCCAGCTGCCATAGCAACCTGTTGATTCAGAATGAATTGAATTGTGGGATTATCACTATGGGGAAAACGAGAGGGGTTTCTAAGCCTCATTTATGTTTTAGTTAGTTCACTGTGTAATGCCTATGAATGGGAAGACCCAGAATAAATTCTTCTGTTATTTCCTTTTAAAATTTATGTAGAATTTTAAAAACACTGTGGTTATTAAATATTCAGGTCTATAAGCATTTATTTGTCATTGCACCATTATTAAAATGCAGACAACAAAAATAATTAAAATTAAAGTCTTCAATATCTCATTGAAATTCACTTTTTAAAAAGATGGGATTTGGGCACTGTGTAGAAAGAACAATCACATGAAATTGGAATTTGATCTTGTCAGTTTTCCCTGCTCATATTGGATAACTTTCACACAAATTGGGGTTTTAAGCTTAAAAATAAATCAGAAGTGTTGGTTCCTATAACCTAAAGACTTCTGAACTTTCCAGTTCCTGGGAAACGGCCCCAGTTAAGTTGGAACTCACAACAAATGGAATCAGAATTTGTTGCTTCATCACCAATCACTTTCTCAAAATAGCTGCAGTATAAGAAATAATTCTGTTTGCCAATGAGGCCAAAGTGCTTTCACAATGTGGTCTATTTTTGTGTAAATACATTATATGCACTTCTTATATCCCTCTCTGTACATACTGTCCAGTACTAGAATGTACACATTGCAAATAGTCAGTAGCTGTTGCTTAATTAACTGGGAAATTCTACCTTATATTTAGTTCTGGGCACTGCAAAACCACTTCACACACATTATTGATGAATCCTCACAAGAAAATACCTCAGATCCAGCTGGAGTAAGTGCCTGATCTAATAAACAGCAAAGCCAGGATTTTACTTGGTTTTGTTTTGTTTTGTTTGTTTTATTGGCCCCAAAGCCTCTTCTCCAAGTGAATGTTCCCTCAAGTCAGAAGACTTTCTGGAATTGCCACCTGAATGCTCTTTGAGCTGTGATACAGGAATGTATTGCCAGCCAACATTAGAAAGGCTAAATTATTATGGGGTGGTCCAAACTCACGCTATAATACATGAGCAAAAACTTAATTGTTAATTAAAGCATCAATATCTTAAATATTCCTAGATCTCAGGCTTAGAAAATTGCTAGTTAAAAAGAAATGCCAATGTGGGAATCTAGAGTTGGATTCAAATTCAAATTAAGGCAAACATTAAGTTAGTTTTCTTTAAAGCATGAACCATGACACCATCCTGAAATATCAGATATTCTAAAAACACCAAAGTCAAAGAGCTTCTCAGACAACCATGGGGGGTGCACAGTAGGTGCTTCATTCTTTTCTATTAAATTGAGCCGAGGTTATAGAAAATACATGCACAGACTCCATAAAGCATGAGACAGCAAAGAGAAAGGTATGATAACATTGCTTATTTATTCAACACATGTACGTTGAGCAGCTCACATGGAAGAGGCATAGGCTGGCCATGGTAGTGGAGGATATTGAGAAGTTGTTCAGAGCAGGTCCCTGACTTCAGAGCTTACAATTCAGCAGACGGGACTGACAGGTCAACATGAATAGCCAGAGTTACATAACAAAACCAAGAGAAAGAAACATTGCAAAGTAGATAAAATAAAGTTACTGTGAAAGCCAGGGGAAAAAGTAATCAGTATGCTCTTAATGGAGGTAGCAGCATGTGCACTAAGCCTCGAAGAATGACCGAAACATTGGAAGAGCCTTCAGGCTGAGGAGGCAAAAGCACCAAAATATAAACATGTGCTGGAGCCAAAGGAAGTAGCAATGGAACTACTCCATCATTATGTCTTACTTAGCACAGACATCATAGGCCATTCTTCAACCAATCCTTTCACCCCACAGCTATGCCCCTGTGCTGTACAAAAGTTAATGATAATGATTTAATGAAGGGGTTTCAAGATGGGCGGAAAGAGTGTAATAAAATAACAAACCTCAAGATATCAACAATACATTCTTATTTGAAAATATCCAGAATAGAAAACAGAGTGGAAATAAGCATATATAAATTAATTATAAATACACATACGGCTTTGGATCTCTAAAAATACTTGCTGATGATCACTATAATAAACCTTCTGGAAGGTAAATATTATCTGAACACAAATTGCCATCATTGTTCCAAATCAAAAGACTTAAACTTGCCAGGAAAACTTGAACTCTGACCTCTTGGTTCATAGGTCTTTGCTCAACCACTGAGTTACGCCAGCCCAGCTCTATTTATGTTTTTGATGCATCTAATTTGACTTGGTTTTATTTCATTTGCATGTAAGATAATCCCCACTAATAATAAAGCACACTATCTCCCCTCAAAAAAAAAAGTTGAAAGAAAAAATGTCCCATAAGCAGCAAAAAGGAGCAAAGAAGAGAGTGTAAGGGGAAGCAGCACCTTCAGTGGAAAGATACGTTCCTCTCAGAGCAAGAAGGTAAAGGGAACATTCATAGGAGAGATTGAGGATGCAGAGGATTTTGTTGATGACTAACCTTAGGCATTAAAGGGCTTAATGAACAATGTTATAGAATATGAAAAAGAGCAGGAACTGGGGTTTTAAAGGTGATAAAGTTTAGGGGGGCTTTGAGTGTGGGAAATGAGGGATGACTTGGAAGTCTTATTTTAAAGGGCACAACTGGTTTAGTTCTAATTGTCCCCAAAGCAGGTAAGGAGAAGAGGCTGTGAGTATTGAGGGGAGGGTTGGCTGGGTAGGTGAGAGTCTGGCCAAGATCCTATAGAGTGCGAAGTTCCTTCTGATGGAGGCCTGGACTCCTGCAAGAGGTGCAGGCAGTGTCTCTCACCTTCCAGTGGTAGCCTTCAGAAGGCACCTGCTTGGCGGGCTTAAGCTACTCCATGACTTCTGCTGAAAGAGACTTCTGGGAAGGAAAAGCAACACTGTTGCCTAATTCTAACTAATTTGTCATCTATATCCTTGAATAGTACTTATAACTTTATTTCTTATGCTAATGAGCCGTATACTTATGAAAAAGTCTTTGGATCAGAAATAATTAAGCCTGATGACTCAATAGCTGGAGATATAGTGGTACTGCAAAAAGGCAAGGATGTCTGCTGACTGCTGTCTGAGAGAAGTCAGGCAGAGAATATATATCCCAAATTAAATATCTCCCCAACTGCCAATCCTGATGCCTGAAATGCCATCGTTAGAGAATGTTGGAATTTACTTTAAGAAAAAGCATCACTTTGTGTTGTAGCGAAATGAGTAAAAGCTTGACATCCTCCTGATTGTGTATCAATCCCAGCCTGGACTCTCATCAGCTGTGTTGTGTCTGTCACTTACTCTTACTTCCTAACCTGTCAGGAGAGCAAGTTTCTTTTGGGTGGAGATGATCCAAGTTATCATGACTGCTAAGGGTTTGCAAGGAAATAGTCTCATGGAGAACTTAGTGTACTAGGAGTGATACTGTTGTACACTACTACACTATCCTTACTTCATGAAGCAGACGATTGAAGAGAATATATAACGGGAAGAAGATGGATATGGACATTGGCATCTAAATATGTAGCTGAAATTTAAGCTTCACAAATATCCAGGCTCTCTCACTACTGCTTGTGTGATAGTAACTCTACCTTGAAAGTATTTGAGTAAAGACCACTTATTGGAAGCACGGTAGAGATAATTCACCTCTAAGGGCTCTCCCATTTATAGATTATTGGATTTCATATAATTGTATGACAAATGGGACAGAAAAGAGGAAA
This sequence comes from Murina feae, assembly GCA_004026665.1. NCBI lineage: Eukaryota > Metazoa > Chordata > Mammalia > Chiroptera > Vespertilionidae > Murina > Murina feae. The sequence goes on along the minus strand of PVJC01006000.1, from coordinate 17,239 downwards.
AAAATTATGAAGCAGGAAAACCTACATTCAGTGTTTTCTCTCAAGCTATTCAAGGATAGTTTCCCATCCCACCCCTGAGACATACACATACACATGCACATACACATACACACATACACATGCATGTACATACACATACAGACATGCACATACACACATACACACATACACATACACATTCACACAGACACATACACACAGTCACAGACACATACACACAGTCACAGACACACAGACATACACGTACACACAGATACACACTTGTGCCCTCACTTGAAAGTAACCCACACTGAGACGTCATGAGCTTCTCACCATCCCACCTCCGAAGTCCCAAGTCTCAGAGGAAAGCACACTTCCCAGAGAGTCAGTGTAGTGAAGTGGTTAAGAATACAGACTTCGTCAGCTTACACGCTGGGTGACTTTGGGAAAGTTATATAACCTTTCTGAGTTTTATTTTTCCTAATGTAAAATGGAGATAAAAGACCTTTGACAGTGGTATAGTAGAGACCAAATGAATTCAAAGTATGTCAAGTGCTTAGTATAGTGCCTGGTGCACAATAAACATTCAATAAATAGTGACGATTATTTACTTCCTTGGGTGTTTTTTAACAACCATTGTCATATTAGTTGTTCTATATGTTTTCTTGCTGCTGTTGTTGATTTCCTGCTGATATGTTTGGATGCTGATATCTTCCCCACCTGCTGAAGTGATGCACATTGTAATAGTTATGTGCTGCCTATTCCATTCAGAATTCTCCCTAGCACTAGGACAAGAGAGAGAGCAGCTGCTGTGTTCTCACTGTGATCATTCACTTAGCTGACAGTTTGGGGTCCTTTAACCCCCTTGAATTATACAAAAGAGGCAGAAGCCTTATATTCTGGGGACCAAGGTGACCTGGGAATAGATAAATTGCTTCCAGAATGACTATAGTCATTTCTGATTGCCTTGTATACAGCTTTATTTTTCCAGTGTTGGCTGTGTATGAAGAATCAATTGTTTTTATTTTTATAAATCTAGGGTAAGAAGTATAAACGGGACAATGAAAACCTTAGACAAGTATGAGACAGTGGGTTGTTAGAGGATGTTGTGTTCTATAAGCATATACCATGAGCATTAATGTACCAGCCATGATATCTTACCTGGGTGGGCTGTGGACAGTGACGGTTTTCTTTTTTCACACCATGCTTCCTGCTCCATAGTTGTTCTCTCTGGTTTTCCAGAATGAAAAGTCCACAGTTGTCCAGAAATAACATTTATTAATCAAAAATAAAACACTCATTGAAAAGACCTTGTAAATAAAACTATATATTTATAATGCTTTGTTTATTTTTTGCTTCAGTACTGCACAAAACACTACAGACAATAACAAAATAATTCGATAAATATTAAAAACCTTCAAGAGAATTATAAGACACTCTATCATATGTGAGCATCCACAAGGCCACGACCATTAGATACACTATTAAACACTATCATAGATATCTTTCTTAAATAAGGGTATAATTACTTTTTTATCCAGAAGTCATAACATTTACACATATCAACACACAAGAGAACAACTCAGAGTGAAGCAGACACCCAATGAAATGGAGACATCTGCCTGTACATCATTTAAAGATATTACATTGTTAACAGGATAGAAGTCAACACACTAAAGAGAAAAGTTGGGGTTTTCTTGGGGTCGGAGGAGTGAAAGTAGGGCATTTCATGAAAGCCTCTTACATATTTTCCATTGCTCTCTTAGTAATATGCTCCTTTCCCTTTTCTGCCTTTTCTTGGTTGAGGTATTCCAGCACTTTCATTAACAGGTCTTCATCCAAGTATTGTCTATTTGGGGTATTCTCATTCCTTGGGGGTCCCATGGGGAACCGTTTGCTTACAGCGGCTGGTTTGTCCATCTCCTGAGAGCTGCCTTGATTCAAATGTTCTTTGATGGCCTGCTCAATTTGGTCCTCTTCCTGTAGGTCATCTTCAGATGAGACTTGACTGGGAGCGCGCTTCATCTGGTTTGGATTCATGATCTCAGGGTATTTAACTAGCATCCTGGCCAAGTACTCTCCTAATTCTTGATCCTTGTCATTCAGGTTTTCATAGGCCATTTGTCTGTTTTCAGCATCTGGCATCCAGACACCTTTGGACAGCTGGTTTCCTCTCGATCTTCCAGGACCATAGGGGAGTCTTGGCAGAACCTGCTCTCTATTATACTGACTGGAAAAATATGGAGGCTTTTGATCTGCAGTACTATCCATCCCTAAGAGATTTAAAATGTCCTCAACAGTGAGCCCATCTGGTAGGGCCTCTGTCACAGTACGCCCAGGTATTTTGGGGTAGCCATTCTTGGAGAGCATCTTATTTTGGAACGTATCTGGACGATCTAAGTCAATCTCTGAGGTGTCGTCTAGGTCAACAGGAAGTTCAAGTTCCGGCTCTGGTTCTACTGATCCATTTGGCTTCTCTCCTGTTTTGAGCATCTCAATTAAGTCTTCAGGAGGTATCTGTAAATTCCTTGAAATTTCAATCAGCTGGTAAATAGACTGAGAATCAAGTGGTTTCTCAAAAAACCTGATTGCTCTCTCCCCATTTTGCCCATTCTGTGACCTCCCACTTCCTGCAGCATCCACTAACCTTTTCAGGTAGGCAATTACTTTGGAGACATCATCTGAGAGTTGATCTTTACTCTCTTTCTGGAGATCTTCATCCTGGAGGCCCAGCTGCCCTGAACGCTTCTTTTCATTATTGATTTGTTCATTTTTTTCTATATTCTCTTTGCTGTCCTTTACCTCTTCCTGGGTTTGACTCTCTATTTTTTCCTCTACTGGATTCCAATCTTCGCCCCCGACCACGTCTTCATAGGCAATGTTATTGGCCTTGTAGATATCATCTTCATCATCTGTGTAAAGTTTTTGCTCCTCGTCTGACCTCTCACGCTTCTGGTTGTTTGGTCCTGTCAGTTTCCCCAGCTCTTGGAACACAGATTCCAGCGTAGCAAGACTTTGAGGAGTATATTGCTCCTCCACTATTTCATTTGTGCGCTTAAAGGGGTTGTCCCTGGAGTTCTCTTCATACATAGGAGGGAATCGCATGTGCTTGAGCTTTCTCTCTGCCCACTGTTGAGTTTCATAATCATCAGGCATGTCAGCTGGAAAGTTCTTCTCTGAATTCAAGATATAGGGCTTGTTTTCATTTGGTTCTGACTGGGGCTCATTTTCAGCCTGTCTCAGAGCTTCAAGGATTATTTTCATCCATTCATCTTCACTCAGGGAATCCCTTGAACTTTCTAGGAAGGGACTTTCATCTCCATTTTCTTTTTGCTGAAGGGGAACAGAGACACCTTGGTAGGGATTATAGTCTGGGCTGCTTTCTTCTTTGTGAGCTTGTTGTCGGAGCTTTTCTATATATTCCAAAGCCCTGATCATTTCAGGACTGGGAAACCTTTGGACATTCTCCAATCTGAGGTCTGGTTCTTTCTGAAGGAGCTGGTTTCGCTGAAATGAAGCTGCCTCAGCCCCAGAGATGAGGAAAATTAAAGGGATGAGAGACAGGGCTGCTCCAAGCCAGTAAATCTTAGCTTCTGCCATGTTCAAAAGATTTCCTTAAAAAGGGAAAACATGAGTTAACACAAATGAAGCAGACTAGAAGACACTATAGCAAAAGATGTAATTGACCATTGAGGGGAAAAACATAGTAGAGATTACTTCACATTAAACTTATAATGACTGTTTTTAAAATCTATAAATATATCTGCTATGATTATTACAAGCTAACCATAGGAACCTAGCAAAATTTTTGCCCATTTGCATCAAATTTGCATGATATGTACTTGGTTAAAATACTAACAAAAACAATGATTTGGTGTTTCTCAAATTTTATTTTTTAAATTATGAAACATGTCATTTGTTTTCAGTATGTATTATTTCTTTTTAATGAAGACTTTCCAAGATGAGTTTTAGTTTTCTTGTATAGCATTCCTATTGAAATCATTGGCAAAAAAGGTTAGTTGGTTTAATTTAAAACATGCATGTACACATGCACACACACACTAATTTCCTTAAGGTTGTATCAAAAAACATGTGATTTAGTTTATAAATTGTCCACCTTATTTTATTGTAGAAATACAGCAGCAATAATATTATTACATATAATCAATTGATACAGCATGTTAATGTTATCATAATGAATTACCTTGTGAATGAGTCCCACTCACATACATTTTTTCAGAAATAACTTATTCTCACTCTGTCACCAAACCTAACTATCCATTTTGGAAGGTGTGTGCTTTAATAACCTCCACAAGATGTGTTTTCTCAGGTCTGAACTAGTAGGCTAACACATGTTTTTATGTGTAAACATGTTAAAATAATACATTAAACTGTCTTAAAATATCTGTGCTCCATATTTCTTCTAATAATTTTTATTGTAACTGTCTTACAAAATGCAATCATGGTTATATTTTTCATCAGCCCTCAACAGTGTATAGTAAATAATAACAGATGCTACAGAGAGAACATAAGTTTACTTAACCAATCTATTTCTGAACTGGTGAGTGTTCAGATTCAGCTTGTCTTATGTCTGTGTTTATTTTTGTCTGGACCTGTGAAATCTTAAATGACTCATACTGTTAAAATATCTTAAAATAACCACTATGTAACTCTCAATTTAGATATATACAGATGATATATTGAATTCTTCCTAGTTAAAAATTTTCATTCATTTTTCTCCACTTCCTTATTATCTCACATATGAATTAACAAGAATGTCAGTTCTTATACATTTTATATTTGGCATTGCAAATATTAAAGAACTATCTTAATACTTGCAATTTGGTTCCAAATAAAATAAATTTAAAGAAAGTTTATAAGTTTGTTCATGATATTCTACCTGGATCATGGTTTTGTGATATATAAACAATGTGGGTATAAATTTCTGTTAGCTTAGATATAAACTGTAGAAAATATTGTTTACTAGATCATATTGGTATTTAAGTAATTTCAAAGCCTCAAAATGATTGTAGTTATACAAATTTCTTTAGCACTGATGCATATATATTTAAAAAATGATTCTCATTAACTAGTATATTTAATTTACTGAAAGAAAAATCTCTAAAAGGCATGTCAGAGAGAACTTCTAAAATACTTACTAGGAATCAATGTTTACTGAAATAAATTTTAGTCATACATTCTTATGTCTAAGTAAAAATACAGTATACATTGTTCTTTCTATTATCTCAGGATTAATTTAGGCTTGGTAATCTATTTTCAACATTATCATTTGAAACAGTAATTTTAATTTAATAAACTGATTTTCATTTAAACCATTATCCTGAAGTATTCTTAACATAAGAATTATGTGCTTGTCTTTAAAATAATTTTCTTATAGCTGGGCTTGGCTGTGGAGTTGGGGTAGAATACTCAATGCAGTCATTTAAAGCATAGCCTATCAAGCTCTACCCTTTGATCATTTATAAGGTTCAGTTTGGATGACTTAGCTATTGCCTTTGAGTAAGACCCAAGGGATTTCTTTCTCAGGTAGCAGCTCTTCTAAGTAACAAAGATGGTTTCAACAGCTCTAACATCCTATATAGGGGTTGAATTAAAACCCCACTCCTAAAAATGTATTTTCTATTGAAATTCAACTGAAACATGGACAAATACAGGTGGGTATCTAATTCAAGCAATTCAACTAGTTAGGATACGGGGGGAGGGGAGGAATACACATTTGACCCATTCAAAGTCTAACAAAATATTGTACAACCTTTTTCATAATAGTAGTTTATACAGTTATGGATGTTTTCCTTGTGTATTCAAAATTATCATCTCTTGGTAATTCATAGTCATATTCAACCTACAACCCAAGATAATATTTCACTCTGAATAAAGGAAGAAGCCTGTGTTCCAGACCATTCTAATTTTACTTTCCCAGGACTAAAATTAGGAAATTTTGACATAAGTCCTTTCAGATTATACCAATTCAGGAAATAATTTTATATAGTTAATTTTGAGCTCTTGCAAGGTAAATGTCAAATAAAAAAGTAGTTCCAAAATTGGTTGCTAAAATTTATGACTGATGTGTTTAACATTTCAATCAGTGAAAACCTACTGTTAAAAAAAGTAAGCAAATAAATTATATCTGTAGCTTTGTATCTGGTTCTTGGGGAAAACAATAAATTAAGGTAAGAAACAAAATGTCAAGCTTGGTTAACGTTACATTAATATGTATATTGATACTAAAATTCTTAACTTTTCATGCTTCTAACGACTAAACAGCATTATTATTGATAAATATCTAACAGCAAGTAGCATAAATCATAGCTTCAATCACATATATACGCATGCAGGGTCCTTCTATTGGCTGATGAGCAGCAGGTTGCTATTCAGTTATTCTTTAGATATAAGCTTGTCAAACGATCTTTCTTCTCAGCTAGAAATTAAGGGAAGAATAAGTAACTTAGAACTTTCCAATAAACCAAAGAGAAATGCAGTCTTACCTCTTCTTTATATGGCAGAGAAAGTCCACAGCATGTTCCTCCCAGTCCGCCTGGTGAGCTGGTCGGGCAGTTTCAGCACCCGGACAGCTCCTGGGCTTATAGGGAGCCGCGGCGCCTGACTCCGCACTGCCACACTGACGTCACCCGTGCCAAGCCACAAACCGGAGCACAAGCGAGCTTTTTCAAAGAACCAGAGAGAAAATAATCACTTTTATATATATATATATTTTTTTTTTTAAATGCTGCATGCTTACGCCACCTGTCTTTTTGTGGCAAAAATTGCAGTTGTCTTTTTTCTTTTAATCTTTGAAGCCTGAAATAAAATCCTCTGAGCAATTTCCCTTAGAAAGAAAGAATTCTGCCAGACAGACATGGCTCACTGCAATAGCATCTCAACTATGTTCTAGCAGCTTGTGAAAAGGTTTTCTTTTTGATGATTTTCTGTCATCATTATAAGAAAGTTTTATAGACAAGGATTTTTTTTCTTCATTGCCCACACAGAATTCACATTATCACAGTGCGAATGTGAAAAGTTTTATTTCATATCATGACCACAAGCAGCACTGCTTTCAAGTTGGTATTTATTTAAATAAAGACGTTTTCTTTTTTAAAATGAGATTAAACTTTAAGGTTCTAATGACTTGGAATTTTGCTTTAGAGTTTTGTAATTTTGAACTAGGCATTCCTAATGTTATGGGTAAAGCAGTTGATAATTCTATATGAACCTGGTGTAATCTTTTATAATACCTTATCTCAAAAAAGGAAGCTCAGAAGTTCAGCGTTAGTGAAAATATTTCTATTAAGAGAAAAAACAAATTCTTTCAGTTACAGAAAAAGTGACAAATGTTATTAAAATTTATTTACAGTTGAGAGAAAGTTGGACTATAAATATTTTCCTTCTGTTGAATCTGTGAATTGAATACCTTCCAAAAATGTGACCAATCCAGGGAATAATATATTATTTACTCCCAGCTTCCCAGATTTCTAATTCATGAGCATTCCTGTGCTAATTATGTATTTTAATAATTTATATAAGTATAAATTTTAATTTTATCTTATTAAAGATATGAGTTTCTAAAATCTATATAATTTAAAATACACTTTAAGTATGCAAAGGAATCTTATTATATAAGAGATCCCTTTATATCTCTGTTAATGAATAATCATCCACTGATTTATGCATTCAATAAGTTGCAATGACTACTAAGTGTTAGATGAATGATATATAATGATACATATAGATGATATATAAAGGTATATATATGTATATATGTGTATATATATTGCTTTTGGGGATGTTTTAGTTCAGTGTAGGTGACAGACAAACATTATCCTATATAATAAAAGGCTAATATGCAAATTGTCCCTTCAACCAGGAGTTTGACTAGGAGTTTGACCAGGGGGCAGGGCCAGCACACCAACCACCTGAGGCCCCTCCCCCTGATTGGCCCCACCCCCCATAGCTCCCCCATCCTGATTGGAGGTAAGGCCAGCCTGCCAACTGTCCATGGCCCCTCCCCCCAGCCATGCACAAATTCATGCAACAGGTCTCTAGTTTTGATGTAAATTGGAAAGCACTAAGAAAGACGTTAGCCAGCAGTGTTTGGGGAACTTTATGGAGGGCCACTTGGTTCAATAGAAATTCAGGGGGTAAATTTAGAGGGAGGAGGAAAGCCTCCTGGGAAAAGAAGCCTGGACTGATATATTTCATTACCATGTTTTATTAAAATGATATCTAAGTATGCTAGGTAAACCATAGTACTCTTGAACTCCTTAAGGAAATAGGAATAGTTTAAAACCTGAGGGGAAAAAGTCTTGGGAAAATTGGCCCTTGATTCTCTCTTGCTGCTCTCCTAGTAAAGATATTTGATTTCCCTAAATGGCTGAGAGACTATCTGTGGATTGACATGGAACTCATATAGGCTCAGGCTGGAGTCTTATGGCCAATTCACCCTATAATATCATATTTCATAATGGATTTTTAGATCATGGTTACATTCTAGGTTGAAGAAGCCTGAGTTAAACCCATTTCTCAATTACCATCTCAATGAAAACAGTTCATTTGCTGATATATTTGTTATCTCTACACACTTGATAACAGTTTCTTACATTTTGGCAAAGGCCACTGTGAATTTGACTTAACTTGTTTTCCAGCAGTTCTGTATGGCCAGTTGAGCTAACCAGTGTCAACTCAGCCTCAGAAAATTTAACAAGGTTAATCTTAAAGGATTGAATTGGTTCAGCATAGGTCTCAACAGCTCTCAAGAAAGTGACTCTTGACCTGGTTAGTTCACATATGTGGAATGAATTTTTTTGGCAAGGACTGGAAGCTATGTTCCTTCTAAGATTCCAAGTCAACCTCTTTCCTGGGAATGTCTTTAATCTCTCAGAATCCATATAAAATCTAATTCAAAATCTCCAAATAAACTTGAGATATCAGGAGGCAGCTGCTATATGGACTGGTTCCATCAGCAAAAGGGGTCAGCAGATCAATGAAACATATGTGGGTAACTGAATTCCTGTCTACTATAAGATACTATGGTAAATAATTATCACTCATTGAATTCCATTATGTTTCACCCTGTACTTGGGAACTTCAGCAACCTAATTTAATCCTCAGGACAACTATAATGGATAGCTATTTTTATCTCCATTCTGCAGATGAAAAACTGAAACTCAGAAATAAGAAAGTTGGCCACTGTTCTCTCGCTTATAATTGGCAGAGGTAGATTTGCTTGGTTCTTTCCAAAGTTATTTCAGTTATAAAGATTATGATCCAGGTACTTTCCTAGGCAATAAAAATACAGAAATGAATATAGCAGGATCCAGTAATTAACAATCCAAGTCTAGAATGTAGTCACTTTGACAAAAATCTTCAGGGGTTGTCCCAGTTGCTTTTCCTGGTCACTGTTCCCATAGCCTAGGCCCAGACTCCTATCTAGGGCAGCAAAATGGATAACAGGAGTCAACAATAAATTACTTTCTTGGTGTTATGGGATATATTAAAATATCATCCAAACAAGAGAGTAGTTATTGAATTTGGAAAATTCTGTTCTCCAGTGTCCTGTGTTTTATATATTTTTCAATGAGTTATACTTTATCTCTAGAAGCCATTAGTTTTTGCCAGTAGTTATTTGTTTTAAAGAGATCTATTTTCTCTAATAGATACCTACTGGGAGAAGTTAAAATGTAATATATACAGAGAGAAGAAACTTTTTTGTTTGTGTGAAATCTTTTAGAGATAATGTATTAAAGATAACGTATAAATCTTTTTACCAATAAGCCTAAGATATGATTATTTTAAATGTTCCTTACAAAATTTTAATTTTTTGTTAAGTCTAAATTGCAAACTATCATTGGCTCTAAGAAGCAAAGCTCTATATTTTGGACATTTTCAAAATAATTATGTGCTGTGTATGATAATGGTTTTTACTAAATTAGCTTGCATCTCCACCGTGGAGCTGTTAAGAGCAAGCTAATCATTAACAATTTAAATCAAAGTAATTAAAATGAACTAATTTGTTTTTATGATTGAATTTCCTTAAATCTTGATCATTTTGTTCTTTTTTATGCAGTTTCATATTTCATTTAGACCAGATTTTTATTTTATTTTTGTCATTTGTAAAAGCAATCTTCTACCTTAGTAATCCTTCAGTTTGAAGCGTATCTCTCTTCCACCCCATTACACTTCTCATTTTGTTTCAATTTATATGAAAGCAATTAAGATCCAGAAGGCCAATGTGTCTTCTTTCTCCTATTTCCCCCATCTCCTCCTCTCTGTCTCTAACTCCCTCCCTCACCCTCTCTTTCTTGAAAGACAAGACTTTCATAGAGGAGTCTGATATGCAGTGCCTATGGCCTGAGGTCCTCTAGCATTCCCTGGGATAGGGGGATAGGAGTGGTTGTCTGCACTGCCTTCCCCTGTCCCCCCCCCCCCCCCCCCCCCCCCCCCCCCCCCCCCCCCCCGCTCCTTCCCCCTCCCGCTCCCCAGGCCTGGGCTACTTTTCATTGCTCATTACTCACCTGTCTGCCTTCCTTCCCTTCTTTTCACTTTTCCTTCCTCACACTCCTTGTTAACTCTTTACCTCTCTGGTGCATTGTTTCCAAGAGTTACTTAAAAGTCCTCTCTTTTAGTTATAGCACATTCCTTTATTAATAAATGTTCAGGTCATAAAATGACTTTTTCTTAAACTCACTATCAAAGAGGAATGAAATGTTTTTCTACTTTCCTTGCAAAGGCAGAGCCTGCCAAATTGCTGTTCAGAGAACATATAAATCAGAAACTGGGTGCACTTAATTTAATACTGTAACTACTAAGTTTCCCAGACAAAATCCACTAGGAGGTAGGAACTCTGTTTTCTACCACTGTACCCACATGTCTAGCCCTGTACCTTAGACAACACAAAAGTATTGGCCAACACCATTCAATTGGGTTGAATTGATTTAACAGTTTCACATTCCTCCTGTCAAAGCTTCACACACTCCATCTTGAGTTTTTTTAACCCTTTCAAAGTCTCCTTATGCAAATGAACTGTCTTTATTCATTTGAGCTTTAAGCACTGATCAAAAATCAGGTTTTAGTGGGGGGGGGGTAGGAAATTTTTCTTTCATATGTGAGCATTCTATATCTTTCTAGTTTTTTTTTCTCATTTTGTAAAACATTTTCCCAGTGTTTGGAGTTAAAATTTGAAGTTGCATGCACACAAAGTAAAATGAGCCACTTAGAATCCCCAATATTTGTTTATTCTTTGTAATTTTTTTTCTTACAACAATGATTCTTATTGGGAAGTGAAGTGTAAATTTTGGTAAATTGTGATTGGGTATAGAAGAAGCATGGAGTTTTGAGAGTATTGTGAGGTTGTTATCCAAACCCCCCCCCTTTTTTTTTATTCTATCAGTATACTGCATTACTGGTGGCCCTAGATAGACTGGATAACATTTAAAGCTCCTTCTAATTCTTGAACACTGTGCCTCTTCACTATGTGAAATAGAAGTTAGCTGTATAGCTATTTTTGCATTTGTCTGCTAGGTACTAAAGTATGGTCTTTCTCATAAATTTTGTGAGAACCATTAAAACTAAATAAATGTAGGCTGTCTTCTCCATTGTCTTTGGATTCTGGAACCATCTGGTGCTTGGAGGAAAAGAACCAGTCTTTTAATCTAATATCATGTATGTTTGAGCAGCTGCTCCCTCAGTGGGTTTTGGGAGGAGATAGTTTATGCACTAAGAATGAATTACTTTGCTTAAGCAATACTGAATGTCTCAATCTTTCAGGTTCTTCAGGCATAATTATTTTGTGAATCAATGTTTTCAGTATTTACATGCAACAAGGATATTTTTTATTGGAAATGAACCAACTACACACTTCTTCCCCTATTTTTATCAGAAGCCCAGGGAGATGCAGAAATATCTTCAAGGTCAAAGTTAGGCATCTTTGTGGTTAAGTTTGGCATTTTGTGTCCTGGGTTCCCATTGACTCACTGGATGACTCCCACAGTTCACTTTGTAGGGATTTTAGAGTGCTACTTTGGTAGAATGTGCATATCACTTCTGCAGTAGGAAGGGCACTTGCATATATAATATGAGGTGGGGAGCTGAAAATTTCTCCCCAACCCAAACCTTCTCCCTAGCAGCCACTGTATCTGTATTCCACATCACAGGAAATTTCTTTCTTGGAATTTTTGGTAGAGTCCAGAAATGAATCTAATCATCTAATTATGCTGACATTGAAAAAGGAGGATATCCTACAGGTGAGTGATGTAGAGAGCATGTTAGAGCAGTGACTCTCAAAGTGTGGTCCCAAATCAGCAGCATTGGCATCACCTTGGAACTTGGTAGAAATGCCCCACCTGAATCTCCTGAATCAGGAACTCTGGTAATGGGTCCTAGCAATGGGGAATGGGTCCCTAAAACCTACCAGGTGATTCTAATGGATATTACAGTTTGAAGACCACAAAGTTAGAGCGTAAGAAGGCAAGCCTGAGAGAAGGGCTAGAGGGTGGACCCTGAGAATCTTCAAAGACCCTAGAATAGAGGTAAGAACACTAACAATGGGGAAAGTCTGGTGAAAAATGAAGTCAAAAGCAACAAAGAGTGACATGACTAATTTACAGTTCTATTCTGCCCAGTCCCTCTAAATTATAATGTAATAATGTGTACTAGTATATTATAGTGTACTTTTTATCAGACAGTTCCAGAGCTAAAAAGAGATGCTCAAGTGAATGTGTGACCTTAAAATTTTGTTGTAGCTTTTAGTATTATTCACTAACTATTTCTGATTCTTTCCTCTTCTGGGCATACGACTTATACTTCTTGGACTCTTACAATCGGCTGGTGTCATGTGATATTCTAGCCTATGCACTTAGAGTAAACATACCGCAGAGTTTACCTCACCATAGTGGCTGGCAAAGTTTGAGATGATAGCTGTTCACACAGCCGTATCCCTGAGTGAGTGATTAAGATATGCGGTTTCCTTGTAGACCTTTGATGGGTATGTAGCAAAGCAACTGGCTTTGGGGGACTGTTTGGTTACCACATATAACCTAACCTGTCCTGACTAATACGAATACTGAAATCGACTGGTTTGTAATATTTTTTGTAACTTGAGTGCCTTAGCTTTACAGTTACAGTCCTACCCAGAGAAGAATGGTGAGATGAGTTGACAGTGGGTATTTTGTCCTGGTTTCCCCTGAGAGCACCTGTTCTCAGAGGAGTCAATCAGATTCATCTATATTTCCCAAAGTATGAAATGCATATTCACAGCACTATTAGAAGTAGTATTATGCTAGGCATAGACATAACATCAAGTGACATTAAGTTATATAGTCTAAAATTCGTTCCTTGCACAAGTCTCCTGGTTATACAAAGAAAAAAAGCTCAGTTCTGGACTAGTATGTCTGCTGTAACACTTTTCTAACACTTGCAAATCTTCCTTTTTTTTTGGCCTTAAATTCAGACATTTCTGCAAGTTGCAGGATCTAACCAGAGATTTATTAATATCCTTGTATTTTTATTGAATTTACATTTGGGTAGCCTCCTATTTATGTAGGTGATCAATTTTTCAATTTGAGGCAGTGTTACAAACCTCCTTATACCTAGATTTAACCGAAGATTTAATGTAGAAAAATATATATTAAGTAAATAATACTACTTACAATGCTTAGAGATAAAATAATTCTTCAAATGACTACATTTTTGGAAATTTGTGTTCAACCTTGAGTGAGATTTAATCCTCATTTTTTGATCCAAAACTATTGGGTACAGGCACATCTCCCTCCTCTTTTCCCCATCTCCAAGTATGCTATACTCAATGACAAAAAATGTTTTCATTTATAAAATGCTTTAGTTCTTCAGTAAAACTTCCCTCCAAACAAACTCAACAGGCGGCAGTAATGTAGGCAAAAAAGGTAGAATGCTACTGGGCTTCTGTCTAGCTGTGTGGCCTCAAGCAAATGACTCAACCTCCTGTGCCTCAGTTTCTTCATTTGCTGAACTAGGGTAATATTACCTAGACTAATAGCCTCTGGGAGTAGCTGCAAGGACCCATATATTATAGTTGTGGAAATGCTCTTGGAAAGTTTGAGGCATTCTGCAGAACTGCCTCATTATTGTTCATCTTCCAATCCCTGGGAATTCATGGCAACTGGGTTGTGATCCTTCATTTTTTTTAATGGCAACCAACCTAAGAAAAGAATTTCCCTTAGATTTCTGGACGTCAATGCAAGGCAAGTCGTTTAAGAAGGGAAGAAACAAACGCAAGTGTTTGCGTAAGTGCCGGAAGCCAGTTCTGCTCTCCAGCTGGAGGAGGTGGAGTTTCTTCTGGGAGCAGCCAGTTGCCTTGACTTCAGTCTCTCATGGCGTCAAAGGATGATTTTAAAGTCAAAACACACCAGACTACAGGGAATGAGATGTGGGTCACGCTCCGCGGGGGCTGAGAGGTGCAGGTGAATCGGCAGCAGATATGAATGAAAGCGAACACCTCATTTCAGTCCCGCGCAGCCGCCTCCTCAGCCCAGGGCCAAGTTCATGGTTTAATCATCCTTCTCTCAGCTGGCTCTGCACAAAGGGACGCGCACAGTGGAAGCAATTTGCACATTATGCATTCATAGAGGCGCAGCCATTCATTACATTCATCCCCTGCCTCTGTCCTAATGAGTCTCGGGAACAAGGCTGAAATGTCAAGACGCTTTGGCGTCTTTTCCTGATGGGAGAACTACGTGATCTTGACAACACAGACAAGGCGGCAGCCGAGATTCAGAGCACGGAGCTGTGGGGCCTCGCCGCACACCCCGGGGTGACTGCTGTCCCTGAGGCTCACAGCCACCTTGACTGCTGAGACAATTAAAATGTTCTGAGCCAATTAGACTCTTCAGGGTTCCTTTTTTGGGCATTTATTTCCTGGCCTCAACTCCGAGATCTCTAATTAGCCTGTGTCTGTATCACTAGTACCCATTAGCTGATGCAGGAGTTGGGGTCTTTTAACAATAGCAATCAAAGCCGAAAATGTAAAATTTTGTTGTGTTGTGTTTTTTGGTTTTGTTTTTTTTGCCTACAAACGTGAATTCATTCCTTCTGAGCTATGCCCCATTACTCTTCATCTTAGCCAAAAGTTAAGAATCATCCATTAAGAGAAGAGACAGTTAATGTCAAGTTCTGGCACCAGACTGCCTGAGTTTGAACCCTGCATCTGCACTTACTAGCTGCACAGGCCTGGTCAGCTTACTCTCTTTGTGCTTCTGCTTCCTTGTCCATAAAATATAAATCATAATAGTAGGTCCATCCTAGGGTTTTGTGTATTTCATCCGGAACCATAAGCATTCCATAACTATAGTACAATTATTAGTAGTAAACATCTACCGGATATTTTCTTTGAGTCAAGCATTGCATTACGCATCAAGAATACAATGTAAGTAAGACTCAGGGCCTGTCCACAGGGAGTCTAGTGAGGAAAACATCTACATACACATAACTGAAGTGGGCTGAGGTCAATCTGTGCAGGAGGAGACAATGATTAATTCTGCATAGGGGGCTGGAGAAGTTATCAGGTAGCCGGTACCTTTGAATGTGGCTAAGATTATCAAAGCTGCCAGAGGAGTAGAAGCTCTTGCTTCATCCTCACCTCCCAGCAGTCTGTATCCTTACACAGAGCTTTCTTTAATGGTGACAGAGTATGTGATGGCTCTGGAGCCTCACCTGTGGGTCCAGAGTCTTCCTTCCACACCGGTGCTCCTCCAGAAGGTCCTGCATGTCCCAGGGTATAGCTGTGTCTCCCAAACCCAAAGATACTAAAGCCAGGAAAATAATAGACCCATTACAAGAGCAAGAAAGGGACTTGCTTAAGACTAAGGTATTCTGTGTTCTCAGAATATTCTGATCTTTGAGCCTTGGAATTAGAATCTCATAGCTTTTTATCAAAGGCCTCAATAGGACAGACACTGAGATAAACACCTTTTAGGAATTCTTGGCTGAGAAAAGGTAACATAGGAAAATGAAGGGTATAGTATAATTATAACAGCTAATGTTTATTAAGTTTACTATTTGCCTTGTACTATTACTATATCTTTACAACTGATCTATTAGGTCGGGAATATTACATGTTGACCTATATGGAATTACCCTTTTTAGATAAAAATGGCTGGATATAGACTGTTTTGTGTGATTCAAACTAGTCACTATTGAGATTATAGGTTTCACTCTCGTAGCCTTGCTGGAACCAGTTTGTATAACTGGGTCTTACACAGGCTACACGGTGAGTATGTTCTCCTTCAGCCTCCCACCCTACCCCATACATCTTTGATAGAAGCAAGTGCCTCCTTCAAGAGTCACCATCACTCAGCAGGTTTTAAGTAAAGGTGCAAAATCCAGCAAGATGGGTATGGGCTTTGCTGCATTCAGATGTACGCCATTCTGTTTGTCTGTTCACCGTCTCTCATGTAATTATTTGTCACCATCAACTCAAATCAAGACCATAGAGGTTATTTTTAGAAAGTATGGGAATAGTACTTGTTGGGGGTTCTATACATCCTTTGACCCCACACAGGCCTGTCCCTCAGACCTTAGCCTCCCATGAAGTCCTGCTCTCTGATAGAATAAGTCTGTAATAATGACAGCAAACACCATTTGAGTGACCTGCTCATGCATTCATTCAGTCATTTGCTTGTTCATCAAACGTTTATTGAATCGATTGAATTATTCAGGAGGAGCGAGCTGTCTCCCCGCCCGCCCCCCCCCTACCCCCGAGAGCCCATAGACTAGGGGCTGGAGGTATAGGTAGATGTATGGAAGTGGGTGAAAGAAGCACATGCATAAGTCATCTTCTATAATAAAAGAGAAACATGCAAATGTGACCGTTACCACCAGCCAATCAGAGTGGCTGTATGCAAATTAACCCAGCCAAGATGGAGGCCAACAGCCACGGAACTAGAGCAAACCAAAGGATTCTGTTGCAACTGCCTGCCTATGCTGGCAGTTGGAAGTGGCACCAGGGCACCAGGGCACCAGGAAGTGGGAAAGCAAGATGGCGGGCTGGGGAGCAGGTAAGAGGTGGCAGGGGGTCGGCGGCCTGCTTGGTGGGCTTCCCAGACCCTTTGTGGGGCATCGGGGAGCGGGTAAGAGGTGGCAGTGGGTCGGTGGCCTGCTTGGCAGCTGTCCAGGCCCTTGGAGGGGCATCGGGGAGCAGGAAAGAGGCAGCAGGAGGTCAGTGGCCTGCTTAGTGGGCTTCCCAGGCCCCTTGCAGGGCACCAGGAAGTGGGAA
>PVJC01005999.1:22595-56912 GCA_004026665.1 Murina feae | reverse complement strand
CGCCAACCCCCTGCCACCTCTTTCCCACTCCATGGCCCGCCACCTTGCTTTCCCACTTCCTGGTGCCCTGCAAGGGGCCTGGGAAGCCCACCAAGCATGCCACTGACTCCCTGCTGCCTCTTTCCTGCTCCCCGATGCCCCTCCAAGGGCCTGGACAGCTGCCAAGCAGGCCACCGACCCCCTGCCACCTCTTACCCACTCCCCGATGCCCCGCAAAGGGCCTGGGAAGCCCACCAAGCAGGCCACCGACCCCCTGCCACCTCTTACCCGCTCCCCAATGCCCCGCAAAGGGCCTGGGAAGCCCACCAAGCAGGCCACCGACCCCCTGCCACCTTTTACTCGCTCCCTGATGCCCCGCAAATGGCTTGGGAAGCCCACCAAGCAGGCCGCCGACCCCCTGCCGCCTCTTACCTGCTTCCTGGTGCCCTCCAACCCTGCTGCCTCTTTCCCACTCACGGGTCCTGGGTCCTGCGCTGTCCCGCCCTGCAGCTGCTCTGTGCACTCGGGAGGTCCCTCAGCCCGGCCTGTGCCCTCTCACAGTCTGGGACCCCTTGGGGGATGTCCACCTGCTGCCGTGCCTGACCAGCCTGGGTGAGGGGCTTTCAGGCTGCCCACAGCTCCCATTGACCCAATGTCCCAGCAAGGCTGGTTGAACACAGGTTTCTGGGGTTTGTTTATCTTCTATAATTGATACACTGTTCCTTTAAGCTGGCTAACGAACCCTCCTCTCTGCTTCACCTCGCAGCATCTATAATGACACAATGTTACTAGTGGTGAGGCCCCGGCTGCTCTTTCCTTCAGCTCCTGAGGATTCTATGATGTTATATTGTTTCAAATGTGTGTTTCGCTAGAGCCAGTTTAATCGGAGCTCAGCTGAGCGGGCGCAGCTTCACTTTCGCTCCTGCCACAATGGAAACGGCCATTTACTCAGGTCCGTGAGTGGCGGCCGCCATGTTGGCTGGGCTAATTTGCATACAGCCGCTCTGATTGGCTGGTGGGCGTGGCTTACCCTGTCTCGGAGAAACGGTTAATTTTACTATTTCGCTTTTATTAGTTTAGATGGGTTTCAAGTGTACACCATCTGGAGGAGGTGCGTAGTGCTCATTTCCCTTAAGAGACAAAGTCATTCCTCCTCCAGGTATGAATGAAAAGAAAAGGTTGAAACTGAACAGTGGCCTAACTTGTTTCCTTTTAAAAGCTCAGGTCTCCTGTTCCCTGGTAGTGAATCTCATCCCTGGTTTGCTGGGAGGTTTGCTTTTCCCTATCTCTGATTGATGCTGCGTCAGTATAGTAGCTGGATTGAGCAGTGCCTGCCCTGAGGAATAGGAGGGGAGTGATGGTATCTAACTCCTAAGTACAATGCAGAGGACACACAGAAGCTGTCTAGCCTGGGAACATTTTCTTTGCTGCATCACCCACCTAGACTATTGTTACCAACGTTACCTATTTTATTGGTAAAGACGCTTGGCAAAGCTACCTAATCTCCCTGTGACTTGGCCTTCTCAAACACCCAGTGAGGGTCTTCATGGGGCCCGGAGTTTTGTTTTGCTTTTCCATACTTCTCAAATATAATTGCAGCTTCACGGGCAGTTGTAAGAAATAATCTACTGATGCTAGATACCCTTCACCCAGTTCCTCCCAGCTGCAATGTCTTGCCAAACTCACATTGATCCTCTCCGCTGACCTCATTCCCTGCTCACCTGCTCATCCGGGTTACGTGTGTGTGTGTGTGTGTGTGTGTGTGTGTGTGTGTGTGTGTTTCTATGCAGGCTGGGAGGCTTTTCATGGCCTAGCACTTACCTACCCTGAGGTAGGTCCTCAAAATTGTTGGTTTTTTCCCAATTACAATTGACATTCAATATCTTATCAGTTTAGGTGTGTGGCACAGTGCTTAGACATTTATGTAACTTACAAAGGTATCTCCTAAGTCTAGGACCCATTGGCACCATATGTAGTTATTACAATATTATTGACTACATTCTCTAAGCTGTTCTTTTTAAAAATATATATATATATTTTTTAATATATTTTATTGATTTTTCATAGAGAGGAAGAGAGAGGGATAAAGAGTCAGAAACATCGATGAGAGAGAAACATCGATCAGCTGCCTCCCGCACACCCCCCCACTGGGGATGTGCCCGCAACCCAGGTACATGCCCTTGACTGGAATCGAACCTGGAACCCTTGAGTCAGCAGGCCAATGCTCTATCCACTGAGCCAAACCAGTTAGGGCAAAAATATATATTTTTTTTTATTGATTTAGAAAGGAAGAGAGAGGGAGTGAGAGAAACATCAATGATGAGAGAGGATCACTGACCGGCTGCCTCCTGCACCCCCACAACTGGGGATCAAGCCTGCAACCCAGCATGTGCCCTTGATTGGAACTGAACCCAGGACCCTTCAGTTGGCAGTTCAATGCTCTATCCACTGAATCAAACCAGTTAGGGCCCCTAAGCTGTCCTTTCCATCCGTTACTGTTGTGTCACTATCGATGTGTACTTTGTAAACCCTCTGCCTTTCCTCACAGCCCCATCTTCGCCCCTGCCATCTGGAACCAACAGTTTGTTCTCTGTATCTGTGCATTTGTTTCTGTCTTGTGTGTTCAATTATTTATAAACAACTGTTTATACTAAAAATATTCACCTATCTAGTCTTTCCTCTCCCTTTTCTCCGAATGGGATCCTCTGGGGACTCGTAGCCTTTGACGGTTTATCACAATTAAAATTTGGATTTGTTCAAGGATGTGGAACTCACACTTCACCTCTTATTCTGCTCCTAGGCGTTCACAGGAGGAAGCTCTGAGGTTGGTTAGCAGCAGAGGGAGGGCTGGACCTCCGTTCAAATGCTGACTCCTCCCATCATTCTGTTCCCTGAACTTGTTAGAATACAAGAGCTGTATGGAGAACGCTCCTCCCACTTCTCTCTGTGCACACATACCTGGACCCTGTTAACTTATAAGTCTTGATTCAACTGTCTGGAGTGAGGCCTGATCCTCTGCATTTCTAGCCAGTCTCTAGGTGACATTATGCTGCTGATTCACCACCAGCATCGCATGAAGCAAGAATCTCAGACACTTGCTGAAGATGTAGATCTCTAGGCCTTCTTCCCAAGATTCTCATTCAGGAGAGATGGAGTGGGGTCTGAAGTGTGAATTTTATCGCATATTCCTAGCCAATTCCTAGGGTGCATTGCCTTCGGTGGGTGAACACTGGACATTGCCTCCGTCCAGAGTTCCTAGTGTCTCCTGGTTGCTTTTAAACATACACATTTTTTTTTACCTTAATATTGTGAGTCAAAGCTTTGGTGCCATTTTGCTGTTGTTACTATTTTGTGTTGTGTTGTCTTGGGTTTTGCTTTTGTCATTTTGTTTTATTCGGCTTGGGTTGGCTTTTGTTTTTTGAAGGTCAAAAACCCTCCAGGAGCCGGGCCAGAGTGGCTTTGTTGGTTGGGCTTCATACTGTGCACCTAAAGGTTGCAGTTCGATTCCTAGTCAGAGCACATACCTGGGTTGCCGGTTTGATCTCCAGTGGAGATATGTATGGAAGGAAACAGATTGATGTTTCTCTCTCTCTCCTTCCCTCCCTCTCTCCCCCTTTCTCTCCCTCTCTATAAGCATGTCCTCCAGTGAGGATTAAAAAAAAAGTTCAGAAGGAGAATCAGACTCTTTTGCTGAAAGTTTAGTTCAACTCACAAGAGCTTTAAGGTGTTCAGATAATTTCCTTGCCATTCCACTGGACGCACAGAGATTTTATCGGCGCTTCGAAAGGCCTTCCTAAACCTGTATGTGACAGCTCTCTTTCTGATCTAAATAAATAACACATTGGATTTGCAAACAGAAATTTCTTATCATCTCGGCATTTACCCTTCTCAGATCCAGATAAGATGCAGTGCTTAATCCCCTGAAGATACGGACAGTTATGGGAGCTGGGCGTATTGATAAAGGGGAGTCGAGGCCAGGGAGGAATGGCTGGGTTCAACCGAAAAAGCTGAGGCTGTACCCATTATCAAATAACGTGGGGATTGGAAAATATCCCATTATAAGCAACTCGTGGGAACCCCTGCTGCTTTAAATTAGCCATGAAATGTGACTTGCTTTATAATATTTGGGAACTTCTTAAAATCCCAGCTTTTAAACTGAACTTGTCCTACATGGCAGGAACACAGCAGGCCTACAAAATAATTTATATCCATTTGCTTTGCTCGTGATCCCTCTTAAGCAACTCTTCAAGGGGAAAAAAACGTAAAGCCCATTTTACGGATGATGGATTGGAGGTATTAAGAGGACCCGAGGCTCTGATTTAGCCAAACACTTGCATGTTTAGCCTCAGTCGAGAGCCCCCATCCTTCGTTATGCACTCTTATTACCCTGACTTATCTTGATGAAGAACAGAGACTGGCAAGTTGCCTTAACCCTCTGAGAAAAGGTGGGGTCCATGCCGCAGCATTGCCCTCAGATTGATGGGGTAAGTTCAGCGAGTCCAGTCTATTGCATTTTAAATTCACATTATTTTGAGCTTTTGTAAATCTTCAAATAATTCACATGTTGGAACCACCATGTTAGAAGCGTTGACTTCTGTCATTTTCCACAATGAAGCGGAGGAGAGAAGACACTGTAATTCTCACTGAAGTGTGGATCTGTACCTTGTAACCTGTGCTAGCAAATTCCCTTGACGTCTGTGCTCTTAGGAAAACAGTGCAGACTTTGGTGTGTTATGCTTTCTATTTTCATCCAGATATTGAAAGATCTGTCCTATAACCTGCTATGTTCTGTAAAGCAGATCTTAAAAGATGAGGCCACTGCTCACTCTGGCCAGGCGGCTCAGTTGGTTGGAGCATTGTTCTGTCCATCAAAAGGTTGTGCGTTTGATATCTAGTCAGGGCACATATCTAGGTTGTGAGTTTGATACCTGGTCATGGTACCTGCGGGAGGCAACCGATCAATGTTTCTTTCTCCCAGTGATGTTTCTCTTTCTCTCTCTCTCTCTCTCTCTCTCTCTCTCTCTCTCTCTCTCTCTCCCCTCATTCCTCCCCTTCCTCCCTTCCTCTCTCTCTCCAATCAATAAAACATATCCTCAGGTGAGGATTTTTAAAATGTTGAGGCCGCTGAGGCTTGCCAGCAGCTGCAGAGACTCTGCAGTGGCTGGACCAGACCTCCCACGTCCCCCCGCCCCCAACCACCACCCCTTATCCCAGCCTCTGCCTCAGATCTCTTCCTTTTGTAAAAGACATAAGTAGTCAACCCTCCTGGACTCCATGCAGGCATTGCTGACTTAGCTCACTGAATTGACTCGCAAAGCTCAGGGCCCAGGTGGTCTACATCAGCATCACCTCAAGGTCTCACTTGTATGAAAGAGACTTGACCTGGGTGTCCCTGGCAGCCCCTGAGGGAGGACCTGGAGGGAGCAGTCTTGACACCCACACTTGTACAAGCTCTCCAAGGCTGTCCATGCTCTCTACACTGAGACCCGAGGCCCAAGGCCCAGGGGCTTGGATTGCATCTGCCTGGAAGCTATGCTATTTCCCAGGAAACTGTTTGAGGCCTGGGAGTCGCTGGCATTGCTTTCTTTCTCTACAGAGAGAACGTCTTTTTTGCACAAGTTTCAATCACTTTCTTGCTGGAATAGCTTACCTCCAGCAAGACTCTCTGAGCGGTGTGAGCCTCGGGTTAGCGAGGCAGCTGCATGTGCCAAGGCCTGCTCACCTGACATTTCCACCCCAGCGGGGGCACTCTCTTAAAGGAGACTGCTGCTCAAGTTCAACACTGGGGCTCCCCTTAGATGTATCCTTCCCACGGGACCCCCTGGCAGGGGCTAATGGTGATGGAATGCCTGTGTGTGTGTGGAGGCTGCAGCAATTTTTCATAGGGAGGCAATGTGCTTTGAGTGTCCGCATCTTGATAACCTCCTTTCAAGGGCTAAGTTGGATGCGTCCTTAAATGGCACAGACATTAAGGGATCTAGAACTCAGCATGCAATAGCCCTGAGCTAACAACAATGGCATGTGAAGTGTCACTCTGAGGCCTCTATTGCGTCCTTACAATCCTGTCATACGCAGTACTAGTCCTTGAGCCTCACAGAGGTCACGGTCTAGTTACCTGGAGTAGGACACTCGGTGCAAAGAGAAACGTAACACAATATCTTAACATCGCTGCCAAGGGACGCCCCGCCAGGTGAAGTGCTCTCCTGTGTGTGTGCTTAGAGGAGCAGAAACAAAACTTTCCTAAAATAGCAGATTTCATCGTTTTGAAATATTGTATGCTTGTGTCCTCCCCCCTGTTTTGTTTTTATTTCCTAAGAGCTCTTTCTACAGAAAATTTCTTCTATCCTCTCTTGCCACGCTACATGCATATTCTTTAGACGCGGAGTGGGGTGACCAGGGCCCAGCTGTGTGAGAAGTGCCCCCGGGTAGCCTGAGCCTATTGGGTGCGTAAGACCTTTCCTCAAAGAAAAGAAGCAAAAGGAAACTTTGGTGTGATTTAGGCCAAGCTTTTCAAGCTCCTGGGATTTTTGTTCTATAAAATCAAAGGATCGTATGAGCTGATCTTTAATGTAGCTACCAACTCTAAAGCCACGAGTCTCCATGAAACATATTAGAAAAGGTAAAGGAGAAAAGAAAAGAATTTTTTTTTTAATAGAAATGATATGAGGAGTTAGGAATAAAGGGCAGGAGGAGAGAGAGAGGGACAGGCAAACCTCGGCTGCTCTTCCGTGACACTGAGCAAAGGAGTACTTTGTCCAGTGTTTAGAAGAATTAAATAAGCAAATAACTAACTCCATAAACCCCAAGAATCACTAATTCTCTCACCGTCAGCAGTGATTTAGAAGTGCCCTAGGCCCAGGCTTGGCGGCCCCTCTGGGATACGGTTGATGGAGTTATCAAGTGTCGGTGATGCAGGCAGGGCCATGCTTGGCTTGGGGGAGTCAGTGGATAGCGGGCGGTTTATGGGAGGCATGCTAAAGGTGGCTGAGAGAGACCTGGAGTGCTATTCCCCGTCATTTAAAAAGCCTCTGAAATATAAATAGCAACTCCAGTGTGACTGGCAGGGCACTGAGCCCAGGCAGTTCCTTTGCTTGCTAATAACAGTGGAAGTCAACTGTCATCTTTGGAGCCATAAAGTTTATAAGCAATAACAATACAAGTAATAACAATACACGGGCTGTCTCTGCCAAAATGAACTCTCCTTGGTCTTCTCTTCTCTTATTGATTCTCCCCTCTCCGTATTTTATGGGAGGGTAAATGAATATGGATATTTGACACGTTTTGGGGAGAAATCAATACGTGTGCAGGTACTGGCTGAGTTGAATTCTTAGACGGGGGGAAAAAGGCTGCCTGGGGAAGGCTAACGGTTGGACTGACTTGTGTGCGTGGAGCAGCGGCTGCAGGAGAGAGTCTGAGTTGAGTCAGCAGGTAGATCACTGGAGGGAGCTCTAACTGCGTCGCAAAAGCAGCCCTGAGCTCCTTTCTTGTTCTCAAATGTTGCGTGCAGCCCAGGGACACCCCTCGAATCAGAATCAGTCACACATGGGAAGCGACTGGATAAGAAACATGTGTTTGGGGGCATCACAGGCCATATTTGCTGACAAAGATAGGACCACTGTTCAGAACCAACAACATTTTATTTTATTATTTTAATATTGTATTGATTTTTAGAGAGAGAGGAAGGGAAAGGAAGAGAGAGATAGAAACACCAGTGATGAGAGTGAATCATGGATTGGCTGCCTCCTACACCATCACCACCAAATCCCCCCTTCTTCCCCCCTCCCCCCGCCGCAACTGGGGATCAAGCCTGCAACCTGGGCATGTGCCTTGCCTGGGAATTGAACCGTAATCACCTGGTTCATAGGTCGATGTTCAACCACTGAGCCAGAAGGGCAGACCAGCAATATTTTAAACAAGTCAAAAATACGGATTATATCCTCCCTCTCAGAGAGTTTAGCAGGATAGAGATCTAGGTGTTCTGGTTCCCAAACCAGGGTGCTGTCAGGCACACCAGTCAGTCTCTGAAAAACAAAGTGCCCCTCGCAAAGCTATCCCCACGCAGGCTGGGTTGCAGTGTTGTCATCCATGTCTCTTTACAGTCTTCCCCATTACAGAGCACCCATTACAGAAACTTGTGACACTAATTCTGGGAACACGAAGGCCAGATTCTGCCTGGCCGACCTTGACAGCGACGGTCGCTGGGCATGAAGGTTGTTATAATGGGGTGGGATGGGACAGTTATAGAGCATATTTTCAAAGTATTTTTTCATACAAAGTGTATTAAGAACATTCAAATGGTGACAACAGATCATTAAACCGAATACAGGGTATTTCTTTTTTTAAAATGATTTTTAGAGAGAGAGGAAAGGAGAAGGAGAAAGAGAAGCATGGCTGTGAGATCTAGTGGCTGCCTCCTGTAGTCCTTCTCCTGGGTATCGAGCCTGAAGCCAGGCATGTGCCCTGACTGAGAACAGAATCTGTGACCTTTCAGTGCGTGGGCCAACGCTCAACCAACTGAGCCAGGGAGGATGCAGGGCATTTCTAAGCGTGGGGCCACGTGCGTGTGACACACAGATCACACGCCAAGATGCTGGTCCTGCCAGTGATAGGGACCCTGGATCAGTCTGACAGATGCTCTGGACTGGGTTTGACTCCACAAGCATTATCCATGGTTACAAAACCAACTCAAATCCAATGTAATAAAATAAAAACCAAGCTCTTCCTGCCAGCTCTATTTTTTAAGGGTGAGAAATTGTTTCAACAAAGAAGCTGTGATTGCATTTGGGCCAAATCCTTAGCAGGATAATTAGTTAAATAGTTTTGGAAAGAACCCCGTGGAAAGTGGAGGTGTTGAAATCCTATGATAATTTTGTTTATACCAATTAAATTTTTCAGTGTGAGAAAAGGCTATGGTTTCTTCCAAATAGTTTCAAGAAATTGGAAAGCCAGCTGGAGACACAATCGGTGGTACAGACACTGACAAGAAATATCTGGAGGGTCTGACAAAGTATGGGGTTTACTCTGCTCCCCATAACCTTAAAATCATCACAGCAAAGCATTCAATAGTTCAACTGTATCATTTCCTTGTGGGGTGTTTTTTTTTTTCTCTTCATAACATTTTATTTTTCTTCTGATCCTATTATTCCAGTAGGTGACATTGCCTTGGCAGTAAATACATTGGATTGTAACCGCCAATAAGATCATTTTTGTGGTTTCAAAACAACTTTGAAACTATTTCCCCCCCTCCAATAATAGCCATTATTCTACACGGAAAGGCTTTATGACAGACTCCTTGGCATTTATTTTTATTTGAGCTCAGAACTCCAAGCAAATTGTGTTAATGTTTTCAGGAGCATCTTGGGATTTGCATTGAATGAGATGTGGAACAAGACAGCTCACAGCAGTCAGTCTGTTTCCTCCTCTCTTCACAATGCAGCTTGCTGGCATTCTGGTTGCTCCTGAGAGGCGTCATCATCACCTTTGAGACTCTGCCTTGGAAGATGCCTCTGGCCAGTTAGAAGCAGGTGAAGTTGGCATTAGCGTCTCTGCCAACTTCTCTCCCCCATCCCCAGCTCCAGAGCCTCCTACCCCTGCCTTCTGCCCTGGACAGAAGCTTATACTTTGGAACTTTCAAGTTTTCTTTATCCTTTTGTTTTATTTTATTTTTTAAATGTATCTTTATTGTTGAAAGTACCACAGATGTCCTCCTTTTCCCCCAGCGGCCCCCTTCCCCAGGCCTTTACCTTCACCGTCCTATTATCTATGTCCATGGGTTATACATGCATGCATACAAATTCTTTGGTTAATCTCTCCCCACCTTCCCTCTGAAAGACAGCAGTCTGTTGCATGCTTCAATGTCTCTGATTCTATTTTGTTCATCAGTTTATTCTGCTGTTTAGATTCCACATGTGAGTGAGATTGTGAGATACTTGTTTTCTTTGACGGGCTTACTTTGCTTAGCAGAATACTCTCCAGGTCCATCCATGCTGTCTCAAAGGGTAAGAAATCCTTTTCTTTCACAGCTGCATATAATTGCATTGTGTACCCTGCACCAACCTTCTTTCTCTCTTGAGTTAAAAACCAGCCAATCTGCCTAACTAAGTCACTATATTCCTTTGTCTATTACTGGATGACTGCACCCAGTAGGGACCTTGGACATGATATGGTTGCTTTTCCTTGGAGCTTGCTGTTCTCAGAAAACTTAAACTAAATGCATGTCTGAAAGGTAGAATTCGTGTCATGGGGAAGGCCAGAAGGAGAGTGAACTTAGATAAGGAGTAATTTATTATGACCATAAAACAACACCGTTTCTCACTTTCTAAAGTAAAAGCAATCCTATTTCTTAGGTGTGATATCTCATCCCTTTGAGGATGAGCTTGTTGGCTGGCCGAGGAAAATTTGGAGAAGTTAAAATTTAGGGAACTGAAGGCAGGCCTTAATTATGAGCTTTTCACTCAATTCACAACAAAAGGAGATTGAATTTAAACTTCCCAGTAGCACTGCCCTCTGGGCTAATGCTCTCAGGATAAACTTAAAACTGTTTTCTTACTGTGATCCATTAGCCATCTCCTCAGCCACCTCTCCTGGGTCCGGCCCTTTAGTCTACGGTTCCGGCTCTGCTGTAGGTGATAGCGCTCTAGGTCTCGAAAAGCACTGTGGAATGTGGCCTCTGAAAGCACCGTCTTTCCCTAGAATTTCAGAGGAAAAAATGACTCTGCAGAAAAAGCATGTCATTTATAGTCTAAAATAGTTCAGAGGATAAAGAAGTCATCTCAATCATCACCTTTATTATCACATTTTTTTGAAGTCATCAACTTCTGAATTAAAAAAAAAAATTAATACCAAGATTTTAAAAAATATTTTTATTAATGCAAATGTTGCCATCAAACGTGTGTGAAGACAGTAGGGAGGAATTACGAGTCTCATTATCATAAGCTCTTCCCTCAGGCGTGCGGCAGAGAGGTCTTATTTCATTTATAGCTAAAATCTACCCAGTTGTTTAAGGAAACAGAGCACATTTCTACTCAGGAATCTGTCTCACCCTTTTTATGTGAAATAATGTTAGACCTACAGAAAACTTGCAAAAATGGTATAGAGAATTCACCTGTACCTTTCACCCAGGTTCCCCTAATGGCCACAGAGTGCATAAACATAGCACAATGAATGAGACCAGGACATTAATATTGGCAGAATGCGTGATGTAAATGCAGCTGGCGTTTGAATCCCAACAATTTTTCCATGAGCGCCCCTTTCCAATCCCAGACTCCACTGGAGTCCAAGACATGCGTTTAGTTGTCAAATCTGCTTAATGGGTCTCCTCCAATGTGAGAAAATCCCTCAGACTTTCTTTGTCTTTCATGACCAGAGTCATAGTTCAAGCAGGATGTGTTCCCATGTGTTGTATAATCATTTATTCCCTTGAGTTGAAAGAACAGCAAAATTTCTGATATTTGCGAACTTCAAGAGGAAATGTATATATTTTCTAGAAATATTTCAAATTATTAGAGTGCTTTTTTGCTAATTTTAAACAAACATACTTAAAATTATGAATTAAAACCTAGATGATTTCAATGTTTTTGGAAGAAATTATTTTTTTTCTGCAAATTGGCAGTAATTCTTGTAATGTCCTGTTTTGAGCAGTTTAAATCTACAGGGAGATTTCTTTAGGAGTGGCTATAGGATTTACGATTTATAAAAATTTTTGCAAGAAATGAAATTTGTATAATTGCTCTATGGCCTCTGAATCTTAAATTGGAAAGTTTATTAAGTGTGTGGCATAAATTGGCTTGACCGATTTCCTACTTTAAAGAACTTAAAATAAATTTCAGAGTAATGTAGTCAATTCAAATTATGCATTTAAACACATGTATATATTCTGCATTTCTAAAATAGTGCATGGTCCATAACAAGAACTGAGTAAAGATTTGTTATCAAATGAATATCCAGCAACAAATTAGTAAAATACAATATCTAATACACTATATCAATGCCTACAATAAATTATTTTTCAGTTATGAAGATGATGTATACTGCTATGTACTGACATAGAAAATGTTTATGATATATTAGAAGCCCAGTGCGCGAAATTAGTGGGAAGTGAGCCTAAGCCAGCAGTTGGACAACCTTAGCACTGCCGCAAATGCGGAATAGGCTCCTGCCATCGCCACTGAGCTCGCCAGCTGTGAGCCTGAATTCTGGCTGAGTAGCACTCTCCCTGTGGGAGCACACTGACCACCAGGGGGCAGCTCCTGTGTTGAGTGTCTTCCCCCAGTGGTCAGTGCACATCATAGCGACTGGTCATTCTGCTGTTGGGCTAAAACTGGTTCTCTGACATCCCCTGAGGGATCCCAGACTGAGAGAGGCACAGGCCAGGCTAAGAAACCCCACTGGTGCACGATTGGGGCCAGGGAGAGACATGGGAGGTTGGCCAGACAGGGAGGGACCTTGGGAGAGCTCCAAAGCATGTCTGGCCCATCTGGTCAGTCTGGATCGGCCAGACCCCAGCAGCAAGCTAACCTGCCAGTGGGAGCGTTTGCCCCTGGTGGTCAGTGCACATCATAGCAACTGGTTGACCAGTCAACTGTCTGCCCCCTGGTGGTCAGTGCACTTCATAGCGAACAGTTGAGCAGACTTAGCATATCATTAGCATGTTATGCTTTGATTGGTTGAATGGCCGAATGGATGACTGGATGCTTAGCATATTAGGCTTTTATTATATGGGATAAAAGATAATAAAAATTTGTATATTTGTTTAAATTATGCATATTTGTAAATTATTTTTGGGAAATGTATATTTAAAAATAATGCATGTGCATATATATATGTGCAAAGTCATAGACTTGGATATAAATAAAATATTCATAAGTATTAGTATTTAGATTAGTTGAAGGTAACTAGCAGAGTTCAAATGGAAGCAGTAGAGGTGTTCTTTGAAAAAATAGCATTACTTGGGAAAAATGACAATAGTTGAGTCTCACTAGTCAATATTAATTGTATTAATATTAATTAAAAGTATTAAAATTGAGCCACACCAGTGGTGGAAGTTATTAGAAATTTTGGTATTAAACAAAAAGGCAAACACCCTTACTTCTATATTAAGAGTTACAACATAAACAAATGGCATTGAAAAAATTATCAGATTTTTTTTCTAAGCCAATAAATTATGACCTGTTTGGTAAAGATATAAAATGGTCTTATATATAGCGTTATAAACACTGACACTACTTGGCTGATGCTTAAGATAAATAACTGTGGGGAAATGTTCGCATTGTCCCTTTGCCAAAAAAAATAAATTAGATAATAGTTAGAATAGAAGCTTCTATTTTTAAAAATGTTAACTATCATTTTAATTAGTACCTAGAATAATTCAGTGTAAAAATTAGTTATCCTGAAATTAGCTGTAACACACATGTATAAATTCATTTATTTGTTCTTTGCTCTTTTTCCAACATGGCCTGTGTATAAAACAACCATTGCATACTATTTGGGTTTACATATATTTGTATTAAAGCCTGTCCCCTTAAAATCATGGACATGATATCAACACAGACTAGGCACTTAATAAATGCTAATTAATAAATGAACGCCTGGTTGTCTGGGCAAGGTGGGAAACAGCAGTACAGACACTCTTAGTAGCAACTAGAATGACAATGGCAGAGTATTACAGACCCAAACTGTGTGATGATGTTGACAAACTAAAAAGTTCCTCACCCTTTGCTAGCTTTCGGAAATTCCTCTTGTGCTTGTGTAACTTTTACTTGCACACAAATTTAAGTGGTTTTGTCTCTCATTATTCTTGGCAGTTATTTTTCCTGCAAACTCCAGCTCTCACGAAGTAAAACCCTAATTCTACCTCACCCTTCAGCACCATCACTAGCTAATAGAGTTTTAAGCAAAGGATATATCTCCTGATCGCTGTATTGAATTTTAGAATTGCTTCTTAGCACAGTTGTGTAGCTTTGAAAGTTTTGTTTGTAGAGTTGGTGATTGGGTAGCACGTTTGAGTGAAGTTGTAAAGAGTCCATAAATAAAAAGAGCAGCAAAGAAAAAAAAAGTTAGAGATTGAATCCAAGAATGTTAAAATACAATTTTAGCTTTTTCTCTGATAATAGGTTTCTCTGGTTTCTTTCTACATTTGAATGAGGGACATGAAAGACTGAACTGCTTTTAAGAAAAGCCTTCCTTATGGTGGTTTTCTTTTTCATTCTTTAAAAAAAAAAATTAATAGAAAGCCCAACTAGTGTGGCTCTGTAGTTGAGCTTCAACCTATGAGCCAGGAGGTCAATGGTTTGACTCCCTGTCAGGGCACATGCCCAGGTTGCAGGCTCAGTCCCCAGTGGGGGATGCACAGGAGGCAGGCAATTAATGATTTTCTCTCATCATTGATGTTTCTACCTCTCTCTCCCCCTTCCTTCCTCTCTGAAATGGATAAAAAATACATTTTAAAAACCAAAAATAAATTAATAGAGACATTCTTTTCCAAAATTGAAGTCTTGAAGTAAATACCACATAGCACTCTATCTCCTATGGTGGTTTGACTCAACGCTTCAGATTAGAAAAGAATTAGGACTTAGTCTTCTTGCTTTTCGCAGTTTGTTTGCATAAGTATGCAATTTATGGGAGGGTGATGTACTGTGCTGAGAAATTTGGAGACAGCTGCCAGAGCCATCTTGCAGAAAAGCTGTGCTCCACCTGAAATTTAATTGAAATATTTCATTTTATTACCATGGAGGGCAACACTGGGCGTCAAGCTCCCCCTCCCTCCCCCCACTTTGGAATCAGCACTAATTCATCCGTGAAAATGCAATTGCCCTATCACTCTTAAGTCTGCCAATTTCACGACTGGAAGCAGAGAACTGCAAACTTTGCAATGGATGTTGCCTGGAAGAGCATTCTGACTTCTCACTGAGAAGAATGTTTGTCTTAGGAATTCAGATAATAGAATTCAACTTCCTTAACTAAAAAAATGGGTTTCTTAATGTTCTCTTCCTACATCACCAGACACAAATGCCCGTCTTCTGACATCTTCCACATTCCTGATGTTTTTGAGTCGGCCATTTTTGTTAAGTTTAGTTGCTGCAATTGCTGGTTTCGCCTCACCGTGGCCTTGCCTTAGGTAGTGTTGGTAGAATCAACGTCATGGAAAACGATGACACATGCTGGTGATTGACGACTTTGTTACTAAAAAAAAAAAAAAAAAAGCTCCTCTTCCATAATTATAACTCTATGGGAAATTTTCCATGAAAATATTATTTTCAGAAATGTATGTATCATTATTAGCTGAGATTGTGAGCATTGATAGAATGATGAGACTGTTTACTCTGCCAAAATACGTTATAATTGCTCTAGTGTGGTAAAAATCCTTGCTGCTATTATTGCTTGTGCATAGTGTATTACAACTCCAAGAGGAGGGTGTGGCTTCTCCAATGCCCAGCCTCATCGTGATTTAGATATGCATTTTAGCAAACACTTTTGGAAATAGTGCTTTAACCCCAAAGGCTAGTTATTGTCTAAGGGGAATGATTTGCAGCTGATGAAGTCATTGTCTTTTTGAAACAATGCTGATGTTGATTAATTTGATCTTTATTTGTAGTTGCTTGTAAGCTTCCACACAGCATTAATGGCCCACAAAATAGTCCATCGATGAAATAAATGCAGGTACACATATACACACATGTTGATACCCCAGCTCATCTAATCTAATAAAAGAGTAATATGCAAATTAACCCTCACTCTATTGCACCCAAGCCATGCCCACCAGCCAAGCCATGCCCACCAACCAATCAGAGCGACAATATGCAAATTAACCCAGCCAAGATGGCGGCCGGCAGCCTTGGAGCTAGAGCAAACAGGAGGCTTCAGTTGCACCAGTGATAGAGGAAACTGCCTGCCTAGGCTGGCTGTGGCCTCTGCTCAAGGCAACAATGTTTCAATTATAGAAGCCACAGAGCTGAAGCAAACAGGAGGCTTCGTTGCCTGCCTAGGCAGGCTGTGGCCTCCACTCAAGGCAACAAAGTTTCAATTATAGAAGATAAATAAACCCCAGAAACCTGCTTCCAGCCAGCCTCCCTGGGACGTTGGGTCAATGGGAGCTGTGGCCAGCCTGCAAACAGCCCTCAGCCCCTCACCCAACCCAGGCTGGCCAGGCACCCCAGTAGGGACCTGAACCCTAGAGGGGCTGTGGGCAGCCTGAAAATGGCCTCTGCCCCTCACCCAGGCTGGCCACACCCCCAGGGGGTTGGATCCCCACTGGGGGGCTTGGGCAGCCTGCAAACAGCCATCAGCCCCTCACCTAGGCTGGCCTGGCACACCAGTAGGTAGACATCCCCCAAGGGGTCCCAGACTGCGAGAGGGCACAGACCAGGCTGAGGCAAATTTTTGTGCACTGGGCCCCTAGTTCATATATAAAACAGTGGAAATTAGGTGTATATGGGAGTAATTTTTTCTTTTCTCTCCGAGTTAACCAAGACCAAAGTTACATCTTTGCATTTTGTCTTCTTGAAGGAGGGTTGAATGAGATGCAGCAGCACCTCCATCTTGTAATGTCCATAAACTCTTATCATGTGGATTTGAATGGAGAATATATTGATGGATTCAATATCCAATCCTGAAAACCCAGAGGAACAAAAGGATTCAGAATAGACATGTAGCTAATCAATGTGCGTGACTTTTCTACTGTGAAGGATCAGGGTCTTTTTGGTTGCATTAGGGTTTGTGGAGTGCGAATTCCCTTACTGTGTTATTGGGATGAACTTGTCTGCATATTCATGACCCCAAAATCCCAATGTAAGATGCACGTCACCCTGTCTGAGTTTGGGCAGCCTTTCTGCTGACAGTGTTCATACTCAGTTGAGAAAAGATTTGTCACTGGCATTGTTTTACCTTCTGTCTTTTAATTACTTTTATTGCCACATAATATTGAAAGTTATGGGCAATGTTTAAATGAGTTATTAGTGGCCAGAATTATGAAGTAATAAAAATAAATGAAAGTCACTTCATATTTTAATTATTTTTCATTTGTTCTGAGAGATGAAAAGGAAATAAGGACCACCTGGGTCAGTTTGGAAAGAGACAAAAACTTCTGCCTCCAAGTCTTATTCTTGAAGTGAGAAGTTGAATGGACCATAGGAGGCTCAACAGTCATAGGACTATGTTTGATTAATATCGTCTTCTTCGAGTGGCCTTCCTTTCCAGGTGGATGCACATTACACACTCATGAACAGTGTTCCATGGAGAGTGAGTGAGAGGAGAGGAAGGCTGTAGCTATGAAGGTATGTCCATGAATTGTTCTCCAAGAGTTGATACTTGCTCTTTATCAATAGAAAACATGCAAAAATATATTATTGGGGCTGTATTCATAAATGCTAAAGTCTTGGTAAGAATAAAGTAAATAAAGGGATTCAGAAACTGGGAAGATAGTTGTGATCTAGGGTTATTTAGAACATGCTCTTGAGAAAGGTATAGTTTTCTCTGCAGCTGAAAATATTTGTTAAGAGAAAGGAGACTAGGAGGAGATTTCAGAGGAATAAATTTGTAGAGATAAGAAAGACTTTGTATTGAAAAATAATATGGAGGATTTACACGTGGCTGGCATGGTTCAGTGGTTGAGTGTCAACCTATGAACCAGGAGGTCACTGGTTTGATTCATGGTCAGGGTGCATGCCAAGGTTGCAGGCTCAGTCCCCAGTGGGACAAGGAAGAGGCAGCCAATCAATTATTCTCTCTCATCATTGATGTTTCTATCTCTCCCTCTCCCTTTGTCTCTGAAATAAATAAAACATATATTTTAAAAAAGAAAAATAATAGGGAGGTTTTAATGCAAGTGAAGATATACTTAATGAATAGCAGGAGATTCGTGCTAATAAAAATAATACTGGCAACCAACAATATTTCTTGATTGTTTTCTTTGGCCCAGAGCATTGTGCAAAGTGTATTATATGTATAATCTCATGTAACCCATTTTTAAAAAAATATATTTTATTGATTTTTTTACAGAGAGGAAGGAAGAGGGATAGAGAGATAGAAACATTGATGAGAGAGAAACATCGATCAGCTGTCTCTTGCACACTCCCTACTGGGGATGTGCCTGCAACCAAGGTACATGCCCTTGACCAGAATCGAACCTAGGACCCTTGAGTCCACGGACTGATGCTCTATCCAGTGAGTCAAACTGATCAGGGCTGTAACCCATTTTTTTTTAAGATTGGCAGTGACATATGGGAAGACTTCACATTTATTTTTGAGTCTCTCAGCAATTGGAATTGATGTAAATCTGAAAATATTCAGTGATTTAATTTGGATGAGTTAATGTGAGATGGAAAAGAGGCAGGCAGAGCTGAGATATTACTCTGAAAATCTGGATGTTAATGAGTTATACCATTCTGCATCAAACGAGTGGAGTTATCCAGTGGTGTGCTGATAAATATTTAACAGTTGACTCTCTAAGGGGAAAAGCCCTGACTTGATGATTTGCCACTTTCTGTGGTGTAAATACTTTCACAATGGCTGAATTCAAGCTACCAATGTGAGGTCTACTGACTTACCAATTCCTAAAAAGAACAATCAGCTTTTGTAAGCCAGTAGGAGCTACCTCTCGGGCACCACCGAATTAAACTCAGACCCAGAGAAACTGAAGAATGAATGAGTCCTTGGTGTATTTACCATGTAGAACAGATGAAGAAAATCTGTCAAAAGTAGCATTAGATTTTATAGTTTGAGGGAATGGGAGCTGTGTCAGGGACATGGAGGAGGGTGGGTCCCAGGGAGCCTAAACTAAACTTGAGCCATATAGAGACTTGGCTCCAGGAGTTCCTTCAGACAAGTATGTACATGATTTACTTCTTTGGAGGAGAAGATTTTCTGCCCATGTGACTGGGGTGGCACATAATCTTGGGACAAGTGAGAGGATGGTGTGGCCAGGATCCTTGATCTAGTTCAAGAGGCCAGAGACGGATGCGAGGATTCATTCTTACCGAAGGGCCTCAGGAAACACTGCTATTTATTTCTCTCAGAGGAATGGCCTGGGGTAGCGCAGGGAAAGGGGCATTCTTTCTGTCTCTGCACTGACTGTGGCATTCGGAGAGTTGCAGACACAGGAGACACATTCTGGAGATTCCAAGAAATGCTTAGGGGAATTGGAGATGCTTTCAATCAATGTGAAGTCCTAGCTTTGCAGGTATGGAGTGAAATTTGAGGGTTAACAGTCAAATACATTTGCAACCGTGGCTTCTGAAGGCTGAAAAATTTGGACCAGGAAAAAAAAGAAGTGGGAAATT
The DNA here is from genome assembly GCA_004026665.1 of Murina feae. NCBI lineage: Eukaryota > Metazoa > Chordata > Mammalia > Chiroptera > Vespertilionidae > Murina > Murina feae. The sequence continues at coordinate 37,659 of PVJC01005999.1, read as the reverse complement.
CAGAAAGGGAAAAGGCAAGCATACCTCTGATCATGTTACAGGTGAGATGGTTACCTGGAAAATACCAGTATGTCCTATGGTGCACGTGGGAATAAAAGGCTGATGCTCTAGTGAAAAGACTAGAAATGAAGAGGGAAATGAGAGTCTTCAACCAAAAGATGACCCTTCGTAGTAGCTGGGACCCAAGTCAGGGAGGTTGAAGGAAGGATGTCAGGTAGCTTCTGATGAAGCCCAGGAGATTATCCAGAGTCCCAGCATTCTAAGTGAAGCCATTATCTTTCTCTAGCCTTGAGCGTATATCCTATATAATAAAGAGCTAATATGCTAATTAGACTGAACAGCAGATCAACTGTTCGGATGACCTTCCGGACAACCATCCAGATGACCTTCTGGACAAAGCCAGGGCTGCGAGGGCTGAGCCCCTTGCACAAATTCATGCATTGGGCCTCTAGTAATAGATAAATTCCTTTTCCCCAAGTGTGCCTTAAGGACAACCATTTCAGTGCCATGCTCACTGGCCTCCTGGTTTACAGATCTCTCTGTAATTCCCTTGACTACCCAGCATCCTTGGTGAGCAGGTTGAGGCACAGACACAGCAGGCTTGTGCTAGCAGTCCACGTGCCATGGGAGAGTGCTCCTGCCTCACCTCCTTACTGTCTGACGATGCCACAATGCGCTGTGTCCCTGCTCATGTGTTCGCGGCAAACGGCTCCTGTTGTGTTTGAGCAGCAGGATGACTTGGCTCCCTTTTTCTTTGATGAGAGTCCCTGAGCATTTTCTTCCTTCTCCTTGTCCTGAGTAAAGCTCAGAGCAAAGAAGCTACGTCTTTCTTCTTTTCCTTTTTCATCCATTTCAGAAGTTCAGTGCGCTTCCTACATGTTGCACACCCACCTTCCCTCTTGTTCCTGTCCGTCAACTTTTCAATGCTTGGTTAGTCCCTTTGGCTTAAAGTTCTCTTTCCAGTCTTTTTCTACAAAGTATAGCATCTCACACACACACACACACACACACACACACACACACACACACACACACACAGAGTTTCAGCTGTACTTACAAGGGTTACTACATGGCAACCAAGGAGAAAACTAGTGGTACCATATCCCCAACCCATTCATCAAAGGAAGAGCTTCGAACACATGATCTTCATTGATCTTTTTTTTTTGCTACTCGTGGCGTCAGGCCACCAAGTTTAAGATTTAAAAGTAAAAGTATTGAGAGGAATACATACTATTTCAGCATGTGCAAATCAGGTATGTTGATTCATTGCTTTTTCACGTTCACACTTCATTACTTTCACATTTCATTTCTGCAGATTTCAAATTTTTTGTTTGCATGTACATTAGACTTTATAGCTCTTCATTAAAGGGAACATGTCTCCTTTTGTATATTGGTAACTCTTTCTAAAGGCTGTCAGTTCTGCCCCATCTCCCAGCTCCATTCCAAACCATGAGAGTGATCTCAAGTTTTGCTTATAGATTAGAGTTTCACTTCATCTTTCTCTCACAAGTTAAAGTTACATTCATTTTCCACATTTATTTCTTTAAATTATATCGTTCTCGCCCTGATTTCTAAACCTAACCATCTATGTCTAATCTTCTTTAGATCTGCTTCCACTTCCTTATTTTCACAGTTCCCATTTGTCCCACTCACTGGCTTCTTTTTCTGAGTATAAAAATTCTCAATTCTCCTCCATCTGCAGAAATAAGCTCTCTCTTGATCTTGTTAACACTTGACATATTTATCCATTTCTCTTTCTCTTATTTTAAGTTTTAAGCCAAACCTCTTATAAGAGTAGTCTGTCTTCATTGTTACCATTTTCCTACTTTTCTCTAATTTCTCAATCTTTAACAATTTTTTCTGCTTCCATCACTTAAAAAGAAATTTAAAAAGCTCACTTAGAGATTGTAATGAGTTTCTAATACCTGGTAACCAGTCCATATCACATTTTAGTCCTCATTTCCTTCCTTTATAGAACTGTAGGATTTGATGCTATTAATAATTTCTAATTCTTCCTAAAATTCTCCATTGGATTCTGCAAATCAATTCTATCTTGACTTCCTTTCTGCTTCTCTACTCATGACTTTTTGGACTCCATCCTCCAGTGCCCTGGATATTTTCAGTGGAACCAGCTCTTTTGGTTTTATTTTTCTCTCTCTTTCATTTAGTAAAACAATACTTCATTTAGTTAAAACATGCATATTGAACACATTACCTTTGAATCATTTATGTGCAAAGAATGCTGTTGGTTGCCTCAGTAGTCCTGTTTGAGGGCAAAGAAAAGCCATCTTGTTCAAAGAAATCTTTAGAAAGCTTGAGGACTTCTCATTATGTCTAAAAATTTCCACCACTCCTTACTGTTTTGGGCTGAGGATTTGATGAGTAACACTGAGATTTAAAAAAAAAAATAGTTCTCTAGTAGGCTTCAGACAATGTCAGCTACCTCTTAGGTCAAAATAGAAAACATAGAAAGCCAACTGATCTAACAGAACCCAGATCCAGAGGTGCGAAATAGAGGACAGGTCCATGGTAATGAGGTAAGGGAGGAGACTGGGAGAATATCGGGCAAGAGGAGACGCTCCCTACAAAGAGTAAACCAAGGATTGGTCCTCGTGGGCAAAATATTGCCAAGCGCTGGGCTTGCAAACACTAATTTTAAAAGGCACACCGTCAATATTGTCACTAAACTCCCACGGCTGAATGAGCTCAACATTTTGGAAACAAGGGTTCTTTGTGGAGCACATGTTCCCACTGCGGGTTTCTTTTTTCTGTTTTCTGAACACTCTCGGGGTCCTTAGCCAAAGAACCCGACTCACAAGGGAGCAGCTCCCTGGAGGTGCTAGTCTAATTAAGAACAGTAATGAAAATCTCCGTGGAAGCCTCCACTCTGGGAAAGCCAACAGGAAGCTACTAGCGTGAGAGCAGTTTCCCTTCCCAGTTCAAGGGCTTCCTTTTGCTCCAGTGCCATGGTTGGAAATGGATGTTCTTCCCTCGCAGGTAGCTCCACTGGAGTGGACCACAAGCGCTTTGTGATGACAGGTGACTCGCTAGGCTCACACAAAGGTGCTTCTTGTCTACCCGCGGAAAATGATATGAATTCAGCCCCCGGGGCATTTCCAGTAAAATATTACTGTTTCTATGTTATCGCCTGGAATTTGGTAGTCTTGGAAGGTATTTTTAAAAATATATTTATAAATCTAAAAAAGAAATTTAAGATCTAGCTGGTTTGGCTCAGTAGATAGAGCATCGGCCTGTGGACTGAAGGGTCCCAGGTTCAATTCCAGTTAAGGTCACATACCCTTGGTTGTAGGCTTGATCTCTGGCCCTGGTTGGCCACGTGAGGAGGCAACCAATGGCTGTGTCTCTTTCACATCGATCTGATATTTCCCTCTGTGTCTCTCCCGCTCCCTTCCACTCTCCATGAAAATCAATGGAAAAATGTCTTCGGGTGGGGATTAGCAACCACAGCTATAACAAAAAGAAAGAAACATAACAGCAACATAATAGAAACTGTGTATATTATGGTATTAATTGAAAACAACAGGTTTTATAGACTTTTCTTCATTTTAAATATACTTTCTGCTCATACTATTGTTGCCATTGATCTCACCAGTGGGGTTTCACTAAGTTAGAAATTCTTCCTTATGTGGGGTTCTTCCTGTGATATTTATGTGGGCATTTTGAGACTAGTTATTCTTATCTATGTGCATATAAAATTTAATAAAAGTAGCCAATTCTTATCAAAGTTAGAACAATCTTATCGCCTGCTTTTTACATTTAAGGAAAATAATGCATTTGGAAAACATCAATAAAGAGTCTTCCTGAACAACCAGAAGGGCTCCATTATTTATATAAGTATTCCTAAAGAATAAGTGTTTTAGCAAGGCCAGCAAAACCAATAAGGATTAGCTTGCCTCTGACGCTATCTATGCCCCATAGTTCTCTAATAATGCCAGCTCTCATTTGCATATCCAGCTCTTACTTGCATACCCCTTCCATCACAGCTCCTTCCCTCTGCCAACACTCAGGTACCCAGCGCTTCCTGGTATGAACTGGGTGGTCTCCCTTAGCTGACTTTCTCACTTCCTTTCTATTAATTTGGTATGAGTTCTTCTTTCTTTAGGAGATGGATATGAATTTGTGGTGTATAAAAACTGATAAGAAGACATCATAATTCCCATCTCACATTATGGTTTTAGCATAGGAATTCCAACCACAAGAGTAACATTGAGAAAGAAATTTAAGGTACAATCATGGGAAAGATGTTTTTGGATTGGAACATTTCTTATCACTTTTGATTTTCAAATTTCTAGATCTTTAAATGCACTTAGAGCAACTGATTGAAAGTATAAAATAATTTAATGCTTTTAAAAAATATATATTTTTTGTTGATTTCAGAGAGGAATAGGGGGAGAGAGAGATAGAAACATCATGATGATGAGAGAAAATAATTGATGGACTATCTCTTTGCATGCTCCCCTACTGGGCATCGAGCCTACAACCTGGGTATGCAGAATCAAACTTGGGACCTTTCAGTCCACAGGCCAATGCTCTATCCATTGAGCTAAACTGGCTAGGGCAATAATTTAATGATTTTTAAAAACCTTTTATATATAACATAGAAGACTTGAATGATGTATCAAAAATTAAGAATGCATATTTTTTAAACTTTATTTAGTTACAATTGACATTCAATAAAAGGCACCTATTTAAACTGTACAACTCAAAAAGTTCTGACATAACTGTATACCTGCAAAACCATCACCACTGTCAAGATGGTGAACACACCCACCACCCTCAAAAGTTTTCTCTTGCCTCTTTATATTTAAATGTTCTTTCTTACATCTCCCATCATCCTTCCCATCTCCCAACCACAACCGAAGAGTCACTGGTTTGAAAAGCAAAGATTACTTAACACCAGGCTGTCTCTGTGGTCAACACACTTAATAAACGCATAGGAATTCCAACCACAAGTGCAACATGGAGAGTTCAATTATTTGTCTATTGACAAACAGGGTAGCTCCAGGCTTGCCCTAAAATAGGAGAGCTACTTTAGAGCAGTACTGCACATGGTCCAATCTGTGTCATGGTGGTGACTTCATGGGTTTAGTGGTAAAAAGAAGAAGAAACAAGAATTATACGTGAGCACAGACCTGCAGCAACAGCTTCCAAATGTTCTCAAACCTTAACTGCTTACACTCTGGCTTCAGCTGTTGTCTGCAGCTCTAGATAGAAGCGCATTGGAACCACACAGGAAACTTTAGCAGTGCTGATACCTGGCTCCCATCTCCCATGGGTTAAGTCAGATGTCTGGTAAAGGGCTCAGCCTGGCGATTCATTATCATGCAGAAGCTCCCAGGCGATTCTAACATGCAGGTGGAGTTGAGAATCATTGCTCTATATTTTACTCAACATTAAGTGTTCTTTTGGAGAACTAGTTTTGAGTTTTAATGCTCTTAAGGAGTTGACCCAGAACTGAACATTCTGTGTCACGGTTTCGTCTCAAGAGGCTGTGTCGCTCTGGTCAAGACGGGTGTCTTCAAGGAGAAGCACATGGTTATTTCAGACACATCGCTGGGATGTATCACCCTGCCTTACAACAGTCCACAAGTTATAATCAAAAGCTACTGTGTTGTGGAATCATTTTTACCTTTCCGGAACCACTTCCTAGTTCATGCACGAGGCCACAGAAAAATGGGTGGTGTTTGCATAATGGGTGACTTTTCCATTCCCTCTGCTCCCTCCTCCCTCCTTCTCCACAACGTCTCCACTTTGAAAAATGCCTCACGGGGCCTCCTTTCTGCACCATCGCTGGGTCTTCCCTTTCTGCTCTCCAACTTACCCTGACCTCTACCCTGCAGGGAAACGCGCCTCTCCTCTTTCTTATTTGTAATGTTTCCTGGTTGCTGGGTATCTCTTCCAACACGTGTACCTATGTCAGTGGGGCCAGTGCTGGAATCTTTTGCTGCTGGCGCCTGACCTGGAGGACAGAGCTTAATAGAGGGCCATTTCTGTGTCTGTTTCACACCAGTGGGCGGGAAATCTGAGGACACAGGTACCAGTCTGTGACCTCCACGTCGCACAGTGGGCCAGTGTTCCTGCAAAGGAACAGCTCAGTTGGCAGCATCAGCTTTCTATCCTCTCAAGGGATGTCGGTTTGTCCAGCTCCGAGAAAAACAAGCATCTGAGTGATGGCGCAACATTGATGTCTGGCTGTGGATTAATGGCATCGTGTTAGTTTCCAAGTAGCCTCTGACTGTGGTGCAGCGAGGAAGCATCGCTGCCCAATGACCCTTGAAGGCAAACTTCCATTTGCGAGGCTCCTGAGTGTTTTAGCAGATTGGGCTCTAAATTAAAGATGTAGAAATCGATTTTTCTCAAAAGGATATCAGATTTTGTGTTTTTTCTCCCATCCCTATTTGCTTTCAGGTAATTGCTAAATGGAGGGGTTTGTAAAGAAAAAAAACACATCTCTCTACAGTACATCATTTATGATGGATTTTTTTCCAGAAGAATCTTTTTCATTGTCCACATTACACATTCACTTCTAAAGTCAAAACTGCACGCGAAGTGACTCAGATAAAGAGGACGGCAGCACGTCTGTCTGCATTTATGAATTGCAAGTGAATCTTTTATATTTGCTTTGTTTCTTTTAGGAGAATTTTATTAGCACAGATAAAAGTGGCTAAGAGATGAAATGCTTTCCTTTTCTTAATGTGGAACTTGGGAAATGTTTTTCACTATTTGACCATAAATTTTGAAACTGCGGTGACCATGATTAAGTCAGTTCAACATGGCAACATTTCTTGGGTACCTGCTACATGCACAGTTCTCTGCCAGACACTTGTGGATATCATATGTGTAAGTGGTATGACCAAAGGACTTAAAATGTATTAGGGAAAATGTGGGCATAACTATTCTTGGAGCAAATCTACAACAGTAGTAGAGCTTCAGCATCAGAAAATTTTATACAGCCTTGTCGGTGTGGCTCAGTGGTTGAACATCGACCTATGAACCAGGAGGTCATGGTTTGATTCCTCATCAGGGCACATGCCCGGGTTGCAGGCTCCATCCCCAGTGTGGGATGTGCAGGAGGCAGGCAATCAATGATTCTCTTTCAGCATTGATGTTACTATCTCTCCTTCTCCCTTCCTCTCTGAAATCAATAAACATACTTTTTAAAAGAAAATTTTGTACAAATTCAAGTAGTTGAGGAACCTTTCAAAATACCCAGTTTGTCATAAGAATCAAAGGAATCAAAGCAGAATAAAGATGATCTAAAAATTTAGTGTCCTGGCTGAACCCTAAATACCCACCTCATTCATGCAGGCGATTTGATAATGATCGATGCCTTTAGTTTTTAAGTTTTCTGGCAGCTAAAGGCCTCACCGTCTTCATCTTCTGACAGAAGAAAAGACACAATTTGTCTGCAGAGACAAAGATATTTTTATGACATTGCACTCAAGCAGAAATATATCTCAAAGGTCTTGGGAGAGTGGATATCATACTGGATAATAAAATCAAGTATAGTTTTACACACAGCAGGAAAAGTGAGTCCACAGAGATGGTTCTAGGTTATGACCAACTGGGAGACTAAGGGCATAGCTTGAACTAAATGAGAGATTTATATGAGGAACTGAGATAATAGAATACAAATTCCTTTATTGTTATTTTTTAAATTGTCTTATGAAATATTCCATGTATTTGAAATAAATTTAAACAATAAGTAACATGAATTAAAAGTGAAATTCCCTCTTCTCTTTTCTTCCTACTCCATGGTTGTGTATCACATAAGTTGTTTCTTTTTAAAATATATTTGTATGTATTTATTGATTTTAGAAAGAGAGGAAGGGAGGGAGAGAGAGAGAGAAACATGGAGGTTGGTCATTAATCAGCTGCCTTCTGCATGTCTCCTACTGGGGATAGAGCCTACAACCCAGGAATAGAACTGTGGACCTCTTGGTGCATGGGTCAATGCTCAACCAGCTAGCCATACTGGCTGAACCATAAGTCCTTTAAGTCTTCTATTCATCCTTCTGGCAGTTACCCTCACAACACTACATTCTATTCTCATACAGTTCTTTCCTTATTCAATTATTTGGATAAAATCTATCTTTTCTCTATGCCAGAAGAAATACATTATTCTCTCTTTTCTTTTCCTCTTCTCCCACAATTTGTGAATTACTAATTTTTATTCTTGCTTTATTACTAGAATAATTAACTCTCAATATTTGAAAGCCAGTAAATAGCAGAGTATCTCTTGAATCTCAAGATTACAGAGTGAGATATTTGTAATTTCCATTCATCTTTCAAACTCTGTCCTAAGCCCTGCTTCTGTCTGCGTGGTATTACTTGTACATTGCCGATACACTGTTTTCTTGTGCCACTAAATCCACTTGGCTGGGAGATTCTTCCAGGTGTCACGATACAGTTAACACTTTTTCTTAAACCCCATCAAACTTACACCATATTTTACTTTGGTTCATAGTTGAACCATAAGTTTAATGTACAACTTTTTATTTTCCATTAAATTTCTAGTCGCCTTTCCTGTTTCCTTTGTCAAAAATAGTCTGGTGTATTCCTCATGTTACCATCAACATCCTTACCTTTCTTACCCATGTAATTTATGTACTAGTAATCCCAGTCATATCACTTTTGTCTTGAAGGCAATCTTTTTTGATCCCTCTGCCTTTTTGTTCTAACAAAGAAAAATTGCTTTCTAGAAGAGCTACTCAAGGGTCACATTGTGATTTCTGTCTTTTTTATTTTTTGTTAATCCTCACCTGAGGACATTTTCCCATTGATCTTTTAGAGAGAGTGGAAGAGAGAGGGAAAGGCAGAGAGAAACATCTATTTGAGAGAAACACATCCATTGGTTTGCCTCCTGCACACACCCTGACCGGAGCCCAGGAGGGGAGGAGCCTGCAACCAAGGCATGTGCCCCTGACCAGAATGGAACCTGAGACTCTTTGGTCCAAGAGGCCAATGCTCTATCCACTGAGCCATACCTGCCAGGTGTGATTCCTTTTTAATATATGGTTTTAATTTGCATCTCTCTGATTAAAAATAATATTGAGCATTTTTTTCATATGTCTGTTGGCCATCTGTATGTCCTCTTTGGAGAAGTATCTCTGCCCATTTTCTAATTTAATAGTTTGGGTTATTATTACTATTATTATTGGTGTTGAGTAGTATGGGTTATTTGTAAGTTTTGGATATTAACCCCTTATCAGTTACATCATTGGTGGATATGTTCTCCCATTGAGTAGGTTGTCTTTTACATTTTGTTGATGTTTCCTCTGCTGTGCAAAAAAATTTTAGTTATGTATTCCCATTTGCTTATTTTTTTCTTTTGTTTCCCTTGCCTGGGAGATATATTATCAGCAAAACAAAAAAGGTATAGTTTTAATTGTCCTTTGTCTCCAGTATTCTTGCAAGGACAATGAAAAATACAAATAAGACGTTTAATTATCCGTGTTGAAAATAAGAGAAGAGACTCCCTGTCCCTTTCCTTAGAGCATTTAGTTTAGAAACTTTCTAAGTTCTATCTGTCCCTTCAAAATGTATATACATTGTTTTAAAGCTAAATAAGCGTCTTTCCAGCTTTAGAATCCAAGGTTGTATGTCTAAGGGACAAGCATCTCTTTGGTGATATTGGCATCAAATATTTATTCTAACTCTAGAAACAAGACAAAGATAAAGAATCGTTCAGATTATATCTATATCGATATTATATCTATATTGATATTATATCTATATCTATATCTATATCTATATCTACATAATCTATCTCTATCATCTATATCTCTATCATCTACATCTATATCTCTATCATCTACATCTAATAATCTATATACACTTATATTGATAAAACATATTAAACCATGTTTTCTTTAGCTTACACATCGCCTTTGATGCTGGCACAGAATACAGGTGCTGTGCTCCTTGTCGGGTTAAGTACCTGATACTGACAGTGGTTGGCAGAAGCTTTCAGTATTGGGTGGTTGTCCAAAAACTCAGGTGTGGACATAGAGACGGATTGGGAGAAGTTAGCAAGCACTGGTTTCCGACCTTAAGTTTCTTTGCCAGGGAAACTGGTTTGCCTCCTTTCTCCTTCCCAGCTTCTCGGGTTTTATCCTTTTTAGCAGCCCTCTTAATGCAAAGGGAGAAGAAAAAGAAAACTTTTTTGGAATCTGTGACATTTTTTCTCTCTCTTCCATCCTTGTGAATTTCACAAAGCCTCTTCTGATTAGGTGGAAAAGAGGTGTGAAGTTTTTTCTTCAAACACACTGACACTAGAAAAACTGAAAATATATTCAGCAAAATGTCTGTTTGAAATTCACTTGCATGTATGCTGTTGGTGGCAAAAGTGTCTATCTTCCATCTTTCCCATTCCAACCACATGCCAGATCACGTTGAGTCATGATGGCCTGGAGTTCATTATTGTGGAGGAATAAGAATTTTATGCCCCATCCAGGGAATTCATGCTGAGATCAGAGGCTGAGCGTAGGGTTTGGCCATCATATCAAGAAGCTATTTTTATAAAGATGAAAAACTAGGAGCTCTGTCTTCTCTGTTTTAAAGCAGTATTTTAAAAATTTGGCAACAATTTTATTTCATTTTTCTTTTAGTCTATTCTTGACAAATGAATGCATTTCCTACTCTCTAAGAAAGTCATACATATTGAAAAGGTCTTTACTTGCCTTTGTTTTTCCTGCAAAGAGACCCTTTTAGTTTGCTTAAAACTACCTTCTATTTCTCATTTCATCCACAAGTGCCCAGATTTAACATTCGCAAGGACCCTGACTCAAGTAGAGTGCAAATAGTGAAGAGTAAAATTGTATGTGTTCTCCATGAAGTTAAAAAGCCAATGTGGTCATAGAGAAAGAATAAAAACCACACCATATACTTGTATTTATATAATTGCCTGTCATCCTTAAGGTCCCTTTAGTGACAATTCTACAAGCAGAGCATCTTGGCAAAAAGAGAAATAGTAAAGAGAACTGGGAAACATTTAGGGCAAGATGCATTTCAATCTGAAACTTAAAAGCTTGGGCTCAAGAATTTCTGCCAGCTAGCCTAAGGCTACGGAATGTCCTTTTTTCAATTGAGGACAACTCCTGAGTTAGCCTCCTCTTATGTTCTCTAGGTTTAATACTCTTTTATTTCAAAGGCCTTTGGCATGGTACACTGATTTTATGTTTGATTTTTATTGAGGGTTTTAATTGCTTCTGCACTTGTGTGTATTGCTGGTACTTTCACTATATTGTTTCTTGTAAAATACCTGGAGTACTTTCTAAGAGGCAGAATATTTTATGAATTGTGTTTTTTTGTATAATTAAATAATACATAATCTTTATGGTACTGACTCCTCCAACTTCCTAAAAATTTTAGGGCAAATGCAAGGTGTCACTCATAGAGCTGAGGACAAAATATTTAAATAAATTCCTTCCTCAGCTCTTCTCTTATACTACAGATTTGATGTAAAATAAAATAGAATTCTGTTTTAGAAATGGCATTAATTATTTCTTAGTTGCCTTTTGGGGACACCTTGATTTTTCCGTTTCAAAATGGTTTAGATCTGTTCTTTATCACACACCAGACATTACAACTATCTTTTTGTGTGTAGCATATAAATGGAAACTTAAAATTCCCTGTTGTAAAATTCAGCAAAGAACTTCTAGTGCATCCAATCTAAAAAGGAAAAATATAGCTACTCCTTACTTACACCGGGATGACAAAAACTTAGTTTGTGGTTGTTATAAATCTTGCCAAAATAGACTTTATTAGACAGATATCTTCTCAAATATGAAAATAGCCTACTGCCTTAAGTATTTGGGTGGAAATCATGTTTAAATACAATAGTAGCCGAACATGAGGTAATCATAAGAGTTTTGTATCGGGTTGATTGTCTTTCATTCGGATTGCCTTGTAAATTGTGTGGACAGGTATTTCTGCTGCTCTCAGCCCAGTGAACAACCTGGGGTAAGCCAAGCTGGATGCATCTCAGTCCCCACTGGCTCTGTTGCATTTCTTTCTTTCCTTTTTTTAAAAAATATATTTTATTGATTTTTTACAGAGAGGAAAGGAGAGAGATAGAGAGTTAGAAACAACGATGATGAGAGAAACATCGATCAGCTGCCTCCTGCACACCTCCTACAGGGGATGTGCCCACAACCAAGGTACATGCCCTTGACTGGAATCAAACCTGGGACCCTTGAGTCCACAGACCGACGCTCTATCCATTGAGGCAAACTGGTTAGGGCGGCTCTGTTGCATTTCATTGGGAGTTTATATGAAAACAAACTGTAGTCCAGTTTTAAATGTGAATGACCTCCTGTGTCCATGGGCTTAATGCTGTCTATTTTTTCACAATAATATAAAATTATAATCTATTTTGCAGTGAGAGTAATGTTTCTCCATTCTGTAGGGACGGAGGCTGAAGCTTTAGAAAGAGAAAGAAGAGAAGCAAATCAAACTTGCTTGTCTGAGTAAGTTGGGGCTTAGGGAAAGCTTCTGGGATGAGAGCCTCAGCCTTGTTTTCAGTTAGATGTTATTAATACTTGTAATGTTATTGGATGTGCACTGAGTAGTTTATGCTGAGAAGCACAGTATAACATTGGATTAAGATGGTATAACAGATCATTCTACCTAAAGTGATACCCATATATTCTGACAGTATTACTGAGAATATTGTTTAAAATTGCATAGATTATTTACGTAAATGAATTCCATTTTACAATTTAGAAGTGCACAAAATAATTATTTATGGCTCAATAATTAAAAAAAAACTATATGGGGATCCTAATCCTTGTCTTTAGAGACAGATATTAAAACAACAATTAATTTTTCTATATTACCATTAGGTAACAATTGTAAACCCTTTCCAAATTTGCAGAGTACATTTCTGAAACATTACTCAGTGCATTCACTTAACACTAAAATATAATGAGGTGAATTTGCATATTTTTCAATAGCTAAAGTCCTTGTATTTCTCCAAGGCTATCTTACTAAAATGTATGGTCTATCCACTCTCCCATTTTCAAAAAATATTGAATTAATGGGTGTTGAGAAACTATCCTACCATCTACTTACTTATATGATTATTTGAATCATCATAACACTTGCAACTCTGATCAAAAACTTTAAATTTTAAGCTCAAAAACAATCTCCTGGAAAACATTTGTTAATCTTCTGCAATATTTAATTCCTCCCACGGTGTATTCCTTCACTCCCCACTCTGGACTCATGAGATTGCACCTCATGCTTCCTCTACTCCTCTGGCTCTTTCTTGTTTATAAAGCTCTCAGATGGTTCTCCTTCCTCCTCCAAGACTCCTCGCTCAGTCCTCTGATCCTCGCTCACCGTGAGCAGCTCAGAGGTCTCCTCTCAGGAATTCGGTGACCATCACTTCTCTCTCCACTGCAATCACCTCCTAAACTCAAGCTCTGTCTCCCTGTAGATATGGGGACACAATTCGCTGTTCACTCCTCCCTGTACCCCAGTGGACTTTCCCCTCCAGTTTCCTTTCTTTTCCATGATATTTTTACTCTTTAGCCCCCAAGGTTGAAACTCCAGATTATCCTTGCATTTCCTTCATCCCCTGCTCACACATTCAGTCGCCAGGTTTAGTTGGTCATTACCATTAACACCTCCATGATCAAATTATTTCTTCTATGGTCTCCATTTCTACCTTCATCTAAAACTATAAATTACGTCTAAAATTACATTATACCATCTTTCTTTTCCCTTTTACACATTGCAAAACAAAACAAACCCAACTTTGTGCATGTCATTCACAATATCTTAAATGACCCTGGAAGGTTATTTGGAGATTTAAATCCTACGCCTCTATTACCCTCCCTCCCTTACCTTATCCATACCCATACACATCATCACTGGAGTCCCATCTATTCTAATAAAAGAGTGATATGCAAATTAACCTTCACTCCATTACACCCACAAGCCATGTCCACCAACCAATCAGGAGGAAATATGCAAATTAACTCAACTAAGATAGCTGCAGCCATGGAGCTGGAGTTGCCCCAGGCAAAGGAAGAAGCCAGGGCCCTGAGCTCTACTCAAGGCTACAAAGTTTCAATTATAGAAGATAAACCCCAGATACCTGCTGGACTGGGACCTTGGGTTGCCAGGGGCAACCCAGGCTTCAAGTGGGGGACCAAGGCAACAAAGTTTCAATTATATAGGTTAAATAAATCCCAGATACCTGCTTCCAGCCAGGCACCCCAGTAGGGACCCAAACCCTGAAGGGTCTGTGGGCAGCCTGAAAATGGCCCTCAGCCCCTCACCCAGGCTGGCCACATCCCCATGGGCTGAGAGTCCCCACTGGGGGGCTTGGCAAGCCTGCAAACAGTCATCAGCCCCTCACCCAGGCTGGCCAGGCATGCCAGCAGGTGGACATCCCCCGAGGGGTCCCAGACTATGAGAGGGCACAGGCCGGGCAGAGAGATCCCCTCTCCCCCGAGTGCACAACTTTTTTGTGCACTAGGCCTCTAGTTTGGAATATAAAAATAAAAGAAAGCTTGATTTGGATCCCCAAATTCACCAAGGGTACAATTAGATAACAAAAATATTAAAAAATTATTGCTTATTTCAGTTGATCAAACCTGTGGGCAAGTCATGAGAACTAGTTATGCCTTTCTGTACTAAGGAAATAGAAAAACTCATGGCTGCCAGTGCAGATAACTTTTGTACAACCAGGAATTCCTTCCAATTTGAAGGCTTAGAGCTGGGATAAAGAGAAGGTTCAGAGCAATTGGGCACCATGCCACTTGGTATCTCATTTAGTGCAGTTAATTAGTGATTAAAAAGCAGCTGGGTCCTAGCCAGTGTGGCTCAGTGGACAAAGTGTCAGCCTGTGGACTGAAGGGTCCCAGGTTCAATTCCGGTCAAGGGCATGTACCTTGGTTGCGGGCACATCCCCAGTGGTGGGTGTGCAGGAGGCAGCTGATGGATGTTTCTCTCTCATTGATGTTTTTGGCTCTCTATCCCTCTCCCTTCCTCTCTATAAAAAAATCAAAAAAAAAAAAAAATATATATATAT
>PVJC01005999.1:0-12816 GCA_004026665.1 Murina feae | reverse complement strand
ATTTGCGTTCCTCCATTTCTGTCTTTTGTGATCTGTTTCTTAGTCTCCAAATTTTGGCTTTCTGTGCTAGGTGTCCTATATAGGGCCCAGTGATTCAGCCTCCCCAGTCACCTGGGATGGACACTCCTGTTGTACACCTTTGAAGGCTGGGTGCACAGTCTTGTTGTAGTTTTCACTGGGAGGTATCACTGGGGGGAAATGACCTGCAGGCCTTTCTCCTAGTTGTTTGGAGTTTGGATCTATTGGAGTTCTGTCCCAGTTGCAGACCCTTAGGTTATGCTGCAGGCAGGCAGGTGCACAGCTTGGGCGGGGTTGTAGGTGGGGTGGGGCGGGGTCTCAGAATCACTGGGGGTGGAGCGACTCACAATGGCGTCCCCTCTGCTGATGCCGCAGTTTCTACCCGGTTTGGCGTCTCCAAGCCCTGGGGTCTGCGCACAATTCTCCCAAACATATGCTGTTAAACTACCAAAGTATTTTAGTTTCTTTAGGTAATGTCTTTTATTTCAATGTGTGTATATTTTTATTGATTTTAGGTCACAGAGCTGTGTTTATTACAAACAAAGTGTTCTCTTTTACAGCTCTCTCTATTTTAAATTGTGGTAAGAGCACTTAATATAAGAGAGATAAGATCTACTCTCTTCCATTTAAAAATTTTTTTTATTGATTTCAGAGAGGAAGGGAGAGGGAGAGAGAGAAACATCAATGATGAGAAAGAATCATTGATCAACTCCCTCCTATGTATCCCACACTGGGGATGGAGCCTACAACCCCAGCTTGTGCCCCTACCTGGAATCAAACCATGATCTCCTGGTTCATAGTTCGATGCTCAACCACTGAGTCACGCCAGTCGGGCTACCATCTTACATTTTTAAATAAAGAGTACAATATTGGTATTGGTAGAATGTTATACAACAGATACCCAGCAATATATTTTTTGTTATTAAAGCATATTCATCACTCACTGAAAATCCTGAAAAATATTTATTCTCTGAAATAAAATAGATTCTTGGTAGAGGACTAAGGGCCAAAACCTGGGCACGCCACAAGCTGACCACAACTTTGTTTCCCAACTCCATCTTCTAGTCATTGTTTCTTCACGCGGAAGCCTCAGCTCTCAGAAATCTTGCTCAGCGGTTGCGGTTGCGCAGATACCCACTGAGCACTTACACCTTGTCAGGCCCCAGGGCAGCTTTGGGGACAATAGAGAGATGAATAAGATTCCCTCCCTGTCCTTGAGGAGGACGCAGGCTGGTGGGAACAGGCAAACAGGCAGCTAATTATAATTACAGTGTGCTAAATGATAAGATAAAAATGTGAGCGAGGTGCTGTGGGAGTTGTGATAGCAATTAATTCTGCCTGGAGGTGGTGAGGAGAGGACATTTGTGGAAATGAAATAGAAAATGCTACACGGTGAGTGTGAGAGGCATAGTATTTCTAGATCTTCTATGACAGCTGGGCATTTTATCTACCTTCATGCTGACAGGTAAGTAAGCAACATGTATGCCAACTTGGGAAGAAGTGAAAGTGAAACACCTGCTTGCCCCCCTTCCAGGGAAACAGGTGAAGGGGAGGGGAAACAGGAAGGCCAGGAGGTGACACACCAGGTATAACGCAACCCAAGACTGGGCTTGACCTACAAGATTGCAGGGCAGCAAAACATGCAGGATTCGTTGGAATTCCCTGAGGACATCGGTTCGTGGCTTACTTTGCAGATGTAGCCTTCACTAACTATCCTGGCCCTGGGAGCAGCCTGGAATGTAAGGTGACCAGATATCCCGCTTTTGGCGGGACAGTCCCGATTTTTAACAATTTGTCCCACGTCCCACAGCATTTAAAAAAAAAGCCCTGATTACTCTGTGTAATATTTTAAGTAATAATAAAAAAAGAATAAAAGAAAGACCCTCCCCGCCCCCCTTCAGTGGTATACTGCTTTAAATCTGGTCACCTTAATTTTGGGGCTACTTCCAACATCATAGCAGAGCAGGAGAGAATTTTGGCAGCAAGAGGTAGCAAGACAGATAGCCCTGGGGGGGGGGGGGGGCGCGGGCAGGGAGGATGTCTAGGCTCCTCATATTCTGGACATAGTGTGTAAGTTCCTACTGTCCCAGTAACAGGAAATGGGAGGACTGGGCGTACCTATGAATGGGCAGAGCCTTGGAGTTGTAACACAGAGCTGTGGCTACAGGGCAGGCTGCGGTAAGTGAGGAAGATTCAGTCACTTACATAAGATAAATTAACTCGGTTATTTCTCGAGTTGTGTGTATATTTGTGAGCTTGCCACATACCTGTGGGGTCAGGTGAAAAGTCGACATCAAGTTTCTTGAATCAATCTCCAACAGCAAATGATGTACTCAATCAAGCCTATGTAATGAAGTTTCCATGAAAACCCAAAGAATGTGTTTCAGAGAGTTTACAGGTTCGTGTAAATGCATGGAGGTGAGGGGGGAATGGAGAACTTAGAAAGGTCACGCAAGATTCATGCGCACCCTTTTCCACATACCTTAGCCTATTCACCTCTTCCTTCTGGCGGATCCGGAGTTGTATCTTTTTACATGAATTTGAGAATCTTGTGAGTACGCGATTTCAGAGTTCTGTGGTCAGCTCCAGCAAATTAATTGATCTTCAGGAGAGGGTGGTGGGAACTTCTGACTTATAGCTGGTTGGTCAGAGATACAGGCAGCAACTTAGATTTGTGACCGGCTTTTGAAGTCCAAGGAAAGGGTCCTGGGAACCTTCAGTCTCCAGCAGGTGAATCAGAAACAGAAGTAACAACCTGAGCTTGCATCTGGCCTCTGACATGGGCACAGGGGCCTGCCTTGTAGGACTGAACCCTTAACCTGTGGGATATGATGTGATCTTCTTATGGTCCACAGGTGTCAGAGTTGAGTTGATTCGTAGGACACCCAGTTGGTGTCCTGAGAATTGCTTGTTAGAATGGGGAACTTCCTCCCCTTCCCGTGGTAGAAGTGGGTCTACAACCTAATGAATCTGCAGAACCCAAAGCTATTGCAGGGACAGGAAGCAAAATTCCTCTGATGGTAGCTACTTGGTTCCCAGAATTCTTCTGATTGTATAAACATCTTTGACTCGTGTATATACTGAATCCAGAAACATTATACTCTATCTCATGCAGTATTGCCTCTGATGTAGTTCTTCAAGTGTGCGTTCAAGCAGCGTTTCAATGTTCTCTCAGGCCAGCATCATCTGGGGTGCAGTATGTCATGCACCCTGGAGACCCATAGTCATGGCCCACTCCTGTAGGTCTAGTATGATTCCATGTGACAGCCCTTGCTGATAGGTCAGCCATCCTTTGCACCCTCAGATATGTAATGCATATCTGGTACTGCACGGTTTGTAAGGCTGGACAATAAGAAGCATGACTGTTGAAAGGACAGTAAATAATGTACTTACTTACAAAGTATTGCTTTCAAAGAACAAGGCAAATTAAATGTATTGTCATAGAAGTATAGCTGAGACATACTATTATGAGTAAAAAGTGGCAAGTTCAGAGGGGGACATACATTATTATACTCTTGGTGTTACAAGTTAGTGTGTGTGTATGCACCAACAATTCTAGGATACACACCACCAACCTATTAACTGTGTTATCCGATGGGGAGTAATGGGGTTTGGGATTGGAGTTTGCTGGGAAAGGTGGGTGGAGAAGCAGTGGTGTTTTAACTTTGTGCTCCATAGGTTGTTGAATAATGAAAATACCTTTACATACTCTTTGTGTGAAAGACTTTAAACATTGAAGATTTGTGAATGTGCCTGGGAAGGTTAATTATGGAATTAAAGGCCTGGAGTGCCTGCGCCTCCAGGGCTTACGCAGTGACTTCTCTCCAAAGCCCTGTGTTTAGCTCTCATTATCTCTCCCTGTTTCTTACCATCCAACCCGATGCTGCTTTAAATTATTTCACTTTTATTTATTCTTTGTCGTGATTCCTATATTACTACAGGGCCTTTGAGCCAAGAAACATGATGCTTTTCAGGTAATTTATTCACCTCGTTCCCTCTGATAGCCTCACCCCTTGTCACGGCTCACAAAGGCGTGTGGGAGGCACTCTAAATATTAATGAGATGAAAAGTGATGTTTAAAATTAGTCATGTAGAGCAGTCACTACATTGCCCTTTAGTCCTTTTCCGTTGGCGGGTAGCTTTATACTCTGAAGTCCACTCACACACATGACCTCATTTGACCTCCCAGAACCACAAAGCGCTAGCCAGGGAAGGAGCTGTTTTGCCATTTTTTTAGTTTTCAGAAGAAGAAAGTGAAGCTAAGGGTCACTTGACCACTGTGTGTCAGAGCCTCAAGTGAAGCCGAGTCTTGTGACCCCTCATGTAAGAGTGACATCTCGGCGCAGGAGCATAACCTTTCACGCCCAGCAGTGGGCTGGAAACTCAGCATCAGCAGGACGAGGTAAAGGCACTGCTGCATTTCTGAAGAAAGGAATCATCCTGGTGTTCAGAACTGTGAGCGCATGTTAACAACAGCTGGGACTACACACACGGCACTGTGAAATGGACGTGGCAAGAGCCCTTGCCATTAGGAACGGAGGAAGAGGCCGACATATACGCTCTCAGTTGCAAAGGCAGAAGCATTCTGTATGTTAAAGGGAGCGCACACCTGGAACTAAGAGACACAGTCCTGGATTCATGCACAAGCCACCAATCCTGATTTGGGGTGACCCCTCTTCCACATTCCTCCCTCATTCAACTCTTTATCAGGCTTGATGGACGCAGGGTGAGGGGCTGCTCCTGGGGTTGTCGCTCCCAAGTCCTCAGGGAACCTCTCTCCAGAGACTCCTGATCTGCGACCCACCTCAGAGGTTTCCCCTCTTCTCAGAAGGGTTTTCATCATTCACGTTGCCTCTTCTTTCTCCGGGGGGATGGAGGTGGCCTCAAGACAGGTGACTTGTGGTGCTTGGCCAGAACATCCCAGCCTTGGTCACATTTCTGGGGAATGTTGAAACAGCAATGAGATGAGATATGACATCTAGGTCGGGTGTCATGGGCTTCTAGCATGAACACCACTATTTGGGCCTGTGGCTTTGTCTTTAGCCATCCAGAGAGCTTGGCTCCAGGTAGAGAGGGGAGTGCACTTGCTGCATAGGCATCATGATCAAACTCTGGGGAAAAACTAGTTCACTGATGTTACCACCTCCCAAGGATCTGCAGTGTATTACGCTAGAAGTTTCCTGTCTTTTTGTTTTGTTTTGCTTTGAGTTGCTTCAAAGTAAAAACTGTCTCAATGTCATGCTCCAGAGAGGACATGTGGTGAAAAGCATTCTATATTCAATGAAATTCTTTCCCTTAGTCTCATAGTTTACACTAAACACATGATAGAACAATATTATAAATGTATCCGAACGTATTCTTATTTATGGATCAAAGTGGTGGATGATAGTTTAGACGACTTCACTGTGTTTTTTTTTGGAGGGGGGTGCTTGTCTTCAAATATGAATGTGTTCTGTTAATTGTATTGGTCAAACTTGACACGTTATTTTTTATTTATAATAGCAAACAGATAGCCAGAAGGCAGAAAATAAAAGTTATCAAAATTATTTTTCTGATTTTGAACTTAAAAAAAAAATGATCTACGAACCCCTGATACTCTAACTGCAATGGAGTTTTCAACAAATGCTTGTTTTGTTTTTGTGTTGTTTAAAAATATTTTTTAATTTTTAAATTACAGATGACATGTAATATTATATTAGTTTCAGGTACACCACCCCATGATTAGATATTTATTTAACTTATGATGTGATCACCTTGGTACGTCTAGTAACTATCTGACACCATATGTAGTTATTGCAATATTATTGACCTATGCTGTACTTACATCCCATGACTAGCCTATAACCACCACCTTTTATGTAGTATCTTGGATACCAGTCTTTTGTGAGTTAAATATTATGCAAGTATATCCTTCAGATGTGCAGTTTCTTTTCTTTTTCTAGATGGTCTCTTTTGATGAACAGAAATTCTCACTTTTAAAGTGGTAAACTTAGCTAGCTTATTGTGATTTTAACAGTTCCTTCCCTGCCACAAAGTAATGAAAATATTCACTTACATTATCTTCTAAGAGCGGTATGGTTTTGTCATTTGCATTTTGTTCTCTAATTTATCTGAAATTAATTTTTGTGGATGGAGCAAGGTAGCGATCTAATTAAACTTTTCCATTAGTATACAAAAATAACCTAGTAGCATTAACGGGGAAAAAACAACCCAACTCTATTCCTTCCTTGCTAATCTGCAATGCTACATTGAACAAACATTTACATATGCACGGGTTTATTTCTGGATTCTATTCTGCGACATTGGTTTATTTTTCTGTTGTGGCAATAGCACCTTCTTAATTACTAGAGCTAAGAGAGCTGGTGTTCTTTATTGTTCTCATTTTTAAAGTGCACTTTGACTATGTTGACCTTATATCCAATGCCTGGTTGCTTTGAAAATGGAAAGACTTGTCTTTCTCACAACAATGTGGGACCATCCCGCCTGCAGGCCTCTGTGTGGCATTTGGTTCTGACCCAGGTTGAGACTGCATTTCATGCCAACTTTTCCCACTGCCTGATCTTGCTTCCTGTCCACCCCTTCCACACAGTCTCTCTCAGAGTATGCTTCCCATGGACCCTAATCTGCAACCAATCTTATTCTAGTTACTTGTGGCTTCCTGAGACAGATTTTTACCTACAATTACCCCTAATAGATACTGATCGACCAAGTTGGAGAATGCAAGCTGGTTTTAAATACTTCTCGTCAGATGCCTTATAGTACATGACGAGCACAGACCTGTGCTTCATTTCTCAGATGATTGTCTTATTGATAAGACTTCCACCCCACGGCAATAAAATTTCAAGGTAACAGCTTTAAGCCACTTAGGTAATAAAAGTGAATGGTAGGGTGAAGGAGTAGAAAAGCCGAAAAAATGAAGACACAAACTTAGGGGGTGCAGAGAAATCTGGATAAACTCTCCCCGTTATCACACCATCTAATTTTTTTCCAGAAGTTAATTCCTGGGAATATTCTATTCTTTTCATCTTTCCTCCTATCTACTCTCACCTACAGCTGTGGGAAATGCTAAAGCAAGCTACCCCGAAGAGGACTAATCCTTTTTTACTATAATTTTGAAGATTTCTCATGGCGGAATTATATCCAGGTTGCCAGCTGGGAAGTGAAACCTAAAATAGGCACAGAAACCCACTTTCTCCAGGTGAGGAGGTGGAGGACTATCTTTAGTTACACGTGAGGAGAATGCCTAGGGGTGCCTCTTCCCTGTCCCCGAGCACCTCTTTCCTACAGCACCCCTAGAGTTAGAGATATGGACATGCTGACGAGTAACAAGGCTCACAGCTGCACCATATTCTGTGCTGTGAATTTTTCTCCAAGATTTAGAAGACATCACATTTTATTCTCTTTTAATATCTCATCACATGATTCACTCACAAGCAAAATTGTAAGAATATCATTTTTCCATTTCAGTGACCTTTCATTTTGTCTCAAAAGTCTGGAGCATAGGAACTTTAAGGGGCAGGGCTTTGTGTGTGAAAGACCAGATGCTATTAAGATGCTATTAAGACCAGAGCTAAGGAATCAGGACCAGATAGAACACCCAAAACAAAACAGACTAAGGTCACCAGCCTTCATACTGATATGTGGGAAGGACACACAGGGAAGAATGAAGTATAGAAAGTATAGGAAGACAATTCATGGAAAGAATAAAGTTTATGAAAATTCATACAATTTGTTGAAAAAGTAGCTTCCTCAAATCATCTGGACATCTCACCTTTTAAAATTAACACATCTGTGAAGACGTGTGAATTTACACCATGCTTAATAATTTTAAAAAATACATGAAGGTATTTCATTGACTAAAGTGCAATTTTTGTAAAACATCTAGGAAAAAAATGTATCTAAACAGATATCTGCACAGATGGAGATAAATGGTGACAGACACAACACTGTGCCCGAAACACATACCTACAGCCACTTCATTACCCACCACAAATCAGAAAGCCAATTGCAGGACAACCACTTTGCAGCAGCTGCTTAGTAAAGAGAAAAATGGTAAATAGCATTGAAATGATTTCTTTTAAAAATATTATTTTTTAAACAGTATTTTTTTAGTCAATCAAGTAAGTAATCAAATAGAAAATAACTGATGGCCTCTTCTACAGATATGTACATTGAATGAAGATGTTTATCAGTTTTGAAATTCATGTCTTCATATCTATTTTTCCTTCATTGCAGGAAGAGACACTATAAAAAAGGGTAAGAATCTGTCTACATGAATTAATTCATTGTTAAATTTATTGAAAAAAGTGTATCACAATGTTTACTTACATAGCATTTTTTTGGTCAAGGCTGAATACTTAAAATCAATGAACTGCAAAGCAAAAATGGAATGAGTGAACGGCCTACCACAGAATGGCTGCCATGAAAATGATGTGTGAGACTTGGATGAGAAGTTAATTGTTGAGACACGAGTCATTTAAGATTCTTAGTCCATTTGCATGGAATGACAATGAGAACGTTAACAGCAAAGAAAGGCAACAGTCAGCTTTCTTTGCTGAGAGACCTTTGTTTCCATTTCCCCCTGAGAGCATCATAGACCTTACTGGTGAGTTGGAAACATTTTCAGCCCAGCATTTGACCATCATTCCCTTGACATTTCCATTTATTGAAATTTCCATTGACAGCCCCCTCTCCCCCTACCCCCCAAACACACACACACACACACACACACACACAAAACTTTGCACAATCCCGTTTCTTCAGTAGCTTCTGGGAGTCTTCCCTCATGACAACTAAGAAAGTCCATAAAAATGAGAAAGATAGTTACCAGTTACATTCCGGTACCAGGTAAGAATGAAGTCTCACAAAACGTAACCCTGGGACAAATAGGAAATTGTATGGAAGATGTCACCTCATATCAATTCAAGCTAATTTTCCAAAGTTGACAGTCAATGTAGTAAAATTCTTCATTATTTGATTTGCCAAGTGGAAAACAATTAAACCATTTTACATTCATTCAACAGGCATTTTTGGTTGCATAGCAAGACGCCAGGAGTTGTGACAACTACAGTCTAGGAGGAAACAAAAAGTCTTTGTCCTCATTCATGGTCATTACAGTAAGGAGAAGTATAACATGAACTACACTGCTATATTTACATGAATGTTAAAAAAGAAATGTGTTTTCAAGGAAATTTTCAGTTTGTAGAGTACTGTCTTGGTCTGTATCTCCAGATTCCCAAGCAGGTAGCCCCCTTTCATTTCACTCTGCGTTCGGCTCACTGAGCTGCCACACGCAGAATTAACACACAGAGAAATTGCTTCTCGGTTACTTGTTACTTATGTTCTCTGTGATCCCACAACTCAGATACAGTGGTCTCAGGGCCCAGATCTCTTGAGTCTCAGAAGAAATAAAAGTCCCAACTAGTTGTTCAGTTTCTATCCGTGGCCCTTGGACAAGGGGAACATCCGTCACTTTTTCTGAGACCCTAATTAAAAGCTCTCTATTTGTGTCAATGTTCAAAAGATCCATTTTCAATGCTTTGCTTTCCTACTGTCCTGCCAGGGCTAAAGTATCACTTACATTGTCCAAGTATCAAGCTAAGAACTAATATCAATAAGTCTAATCGCTCATTCATCATGTTCCTTCATTAAATATGGTTGAGCAGCTACTAACTGTGGATGAACAAAATATACGTCTTTACCTCAAGGGATTTAAAATTTAGGACGAGATAAAAAGGGTCATTCAATTACTTGAAGAGTCGTTTAGCATATATGTGGCGGTAGCATGATGATTGTAGGTTGTTCTTGTTTTTCTTTTAATCCTCACCCAAGGATATTTTTTCATGGATTTTTAGATAGAATGGAAGGGAACAGGAAAGTAATAGAGAGAGAAACATCAATGTAAGATTGATTGGTTGCCTCCTGCTGGAGGATCAAGCCTGCAACATAGGTACATGGCCTTGACTGGAGTCAAACCTGGGACCCTTCAGTCTGCGGGCCAATGCTTTGTCCAGTGGCGAGGGTGTTGTTTTTTAATATAGAATATATATTTTTTTCAGTCATCGGAAAGTGAGAACTCTGTGTTCATTTCTGTGTGTCCTGTTACTCATCTAAGATATTAGTTTTTCCCCCAGGTTCCCTGGACAATGCAGGAGACATACCAAGCTAGCTTTTCCTGAATCTTTTCTTCTTCCTGACTTCCACTTTCAGCCTGTATCTTTAGTTTTTGAAATTTTGCCTCAACAAAGCAGCTTCCTATATTCCATACCAGATGATGTCATTAACTTTAAGTTTTATTTTTTATTTTCCAGCACCAATGCCTAAAACTATCAATTATATTAGAATATATAAATTTATACATATTTACTAAAGAGTAAAGCATATTGTTTACACATGGGTCTTATGTGGCTTGTTTTTGCAATTAGTTTAGGGATTCCTAGGAGGAGAGACCTAAGCCTGAGAAGTTGCTCATTGTGTAGGGTAATTTGAGGCATTTTTGTAAAGATATGTTCCGTTTCTGAAAAATTTTATATATCCAACTTCTTCATGGGGGAAAAAAATCCTATTTCCCTTTAAACTGTGGAGAGAATAATAGGTTAGACTCTGAAGTAAGCACCACTGTCAGAGTGTACACATGAGATTAAATAAAAGATCAGGGAAAAAACAACTCTTTCATGGGGGGACATGAATCCTCACCAAAGAAGAGATTAGTGCACCACAGGTAAAGAAACACCCGTGTGGTTTTTTTGTTTGTTTTTGTTTATTATTGATTTCAGAGAGGAAGGGAGAGAGAGAGATAGAAACATCAATGATGGGAGATAGTCATTGATTGCCCACCTCCTGCACACCCACACTGGGGATCAAGCCTGCAACCGAGGCATGTGCCCTGACTAGGAATTGAACCCATGACCTCCTGCTTCATAGGTCAACTCTCAACCACTGAGCCATGCCAGCCAGGCCACCCTATGTGTTTGTTATAAGAGTTAACAAAATATTGGAGTTAATGTCATCATCATTGGTATGAGCATCCTGCTTCTGCAGGGGCGCTAGTGCTAAGACATTTGGATGGATAAGATCCATTAGGTTAAAAATAGCCCATCACTCTCGTTCCTTTTGTTAAGACATTGAACTGGAGCACAATGTTCCATGAAATGTCTGAAATAAATAAGTGCTAAAGAGAGATTCCAAAAAGGGAAGGTGTCTGTGTGACAGAGATCAGGCGAGGTTTCTGGGGGGAGGTGATGCTGTCACAGTCCCAGTAAGGTTCGTGTTGAGATGGAGACTGGATACTCCATAGAAGGAGGTTCGAATTTATTCCTTGCCTAACAGAATCAATACACCAGGTTATGCTGAGGCAGTAAGAATGCTGCTTATACATTAGCCAATTTAAGGAGGCTTGCATACTGTCATAATTACTCAGGGCACCTAAATTATGTTGACTCGTTCAATAATGTGTGATATACAGGGCACGTATATTTCTACAATCTCAAAAATGCAGCACGGTACAAATTGGCACTATGAATTTATATTTAACTGATGCTTCAAGAACTGAAATTCAAAACAGGTCTATTAAAAATGTTAATTATACTACTACCAAAAGAGAAATTTACTTGAGAAATAAATTATTCTTTTTAATGGAAAACTTTTTATGTTGATTACTATTTAAAGTTAACCTGAAGTAGAGAGCAGTGAAGGGAACACTTGTTTTGCCTTCCAATGCAAATTGGATTTGTCGAGTCTATGCATGTGGATGCTCTCACTATGTTAATAATTATAATTTGAAAACAGGTGCTATGTAGTGGTTGTCAGGGGATGGGGAGAGGGGGAAATCAGGACTGACTACTAATAGGTACATGGTTTTTTTTGGAGTGATGAGAATATTCTAGAATTAGATAGTGCTGTTAGTGCACAACATATAAGCTCATATAAGGTTGGTAAAATTTAAATCTATTAGGGCCTCATCCTTTTGTAATTAATAGAATTTTGCTGTTGACTCCCATTTTTAATGACCCCTTTTTTTTCTATTCTGGCCTCTATTTACCCTACAGTCAATTTTAATAATGATCTTTATAAAGATAGTGCTTTTAATACTTTAAATGTTATTTGCATAATTTTCTATAGAACTTCTTTTGATACTTTAAACCTATTTATAGTTATACTAGAGAGAGGCTCAGTGTATAGATTCATGCACTGGTGGGGTCCCTTGATGTGGCCTGGGGGGGTCAGGCCAAAACTAGCAGTCCGACATCCCCCAAGGGGTCCCAGAGTGCAAGAAGGCACTCTGCAGAGTTGCTGTTTCTCAGCAGCTCCTGCATTGAGTGTCTGCCTCCTGGTGGTCAGTGTGCATCATAGCTACTGGCCGGTTGGCAGGTCAGCTGGTGGGGCAGTCACTTAGGCTTTTATGTATATAGATCCCCTTCAACATTCCAAAACTTAAAAAAAAAGTTATCTCTCTTAAATACTGTTGATCAATCTTGCCTCTTCTAGCTTTCTGTATTTTAAACTTATTATATACTAGAGGCCCAGTGCATGAAATTCGTGCACAGAGTGGAGGTGGGTGGTGTTGGTAGTGTCCCTCAGACCAACCTGCACCCTTACCAATCTGGGACCCCTTGAGGGATGTCCGACTGCCGATCCCACTGGGATCGGGCCTAAACGGGCAGTCGGACATCCCTTTCACAATCCAGGACTGCTGGCTCCTAACCTCTCACCTGCCAATTGCCCCTAACCACACCCCTGCCAGTCTGATCAATGCTTAACTGCTCCTGTGCCAGCCTGATTGCCCCTAACTGCCCTCCC
>PVJC01005998.1:0-56704 GCA_004026665.1 Murina feae | reverse complement strand
GTAGCTATGACACACACTGACCACCAGGGGGCAGATGCTCAACGCAGGAGCTGCTGAGCTGCATTGACTTGGCAGCTGTGGTTCTCCAGTGATGCACCAGAATCAGAGAGGAGGAAGCCCGATTCCGGGCTGTGTCACCCAAGAACCACCTATCGAAATCCAGGAAGTTTTGGCCCGATCCCCGCAGGTCAGGCCGAGGGACCCCACTGGTGCACACATCCATGCACTGGGCCTCTAGTCATTTTATAAAATAGTCAGACAAAACAGACATGAAGGACTTTGAAAGTGAAAGTTCCTTCTAGTAGAACCATCTGGAGATAACCAATGTTCTAATATTTGTGTCAATCTTTTTTCTGTTCATATATAAACATCAAATAAAAGAGCAATATGCAAATTAACCATCACTTTGAGACACCTAAGCCATGCCCACCAGCCAAGCCACGCCACCAGCCAATCAGAGTAGCTATATGCAAATTAGCCCAGCCAAGATGGTAGCTGGCAGCCATGGAGCTAGAGCAAACAGGAGGCTTCCATTAGGCCCGCTGGGCCTCTGCTCAAGGCAACAATGTTTTAATTATAGAAGATAAATAAACCCTAGAAACCTGATTCCGGCCAGCCTCCCTGGGACGTTGGGTCAATGGGAGCTGTGGGCAGCCTGAGCTGGAATAAGCAGGAGGCTTGCCCCAGCGACAGAGGAAGCTAAGGTTCCTGTCTGCCTAGGTCAGCTGTGCCTTCCGCTCATGGCAATTAAGTTTCAATTATAGAAGATAAACAAACCTAAGTTACCTGCTTCCCACCTTGGGCTCAAAGAAGCACTGGGAACCTGGATTGTCAGGGGCAACCTGACCTGGGCTCCGGTTAAAGCAATAAAGTTTCAACTTTAGAAGTTAAATAAATCCCAGATATCAGTTTCCAGCCAGCCTCCCTGCAAACAGCCATCAGCCCCTCACCCAGGCTGGCCAGGCACGCCAGCAGGTGGACATCCCCCAAGGGGTCCCAGACTGCGAGGGGGCACAGGCCGGGCTGGGGGACCCCCCCCAAGTGCACAAATTTTTGTGCACCGGGCCCCTATTTTTGTATAAATGCAAAATTTATATAAATGCAAACACACACGCGTGGGCTAAAGACTATACACTGTGTTCTTCAACTTAAATTTCTTTTCATTTAGCAGCATACCACAGACTCCTTTCCATCAGCACCACCTCTCCCCTCTTCCCTAGCAAGTCATATGTTATATATATATATATACACACACTCATACAAACCTTCTAATGGTGTCATGAAAGCTCGTCTCAGGGTGGAACCTTTAGGAGCAGAGCCTGAGGATTCTTGAGCAAGTGACTTATTGAGGTTGCACTCTTAGGAGAAGAGAAGTGAAGTAGGACAAGGCAGGGGAAATTGCTGAGCAAGGATGTGGGCTTAGCTGTAGCACAGATTCAGTCTGACTCTGGGGGTGTCACAGAATTCATCCCATCTTCAGCAAGGACCATGACCCCTTCTGTTCACCTGGGCAGTTCTCTGCACAAGGTGGCAGTTGTGAGCTTTCAACCACTGATAAAGGACACCTTGGCAGCATCCACCACAGAATCCTAGGTTTTGTAATTTGAAACCTCACTGTAATAAACATTCTTGTACTTATATCTTCAGGCATGTTTATTCCATTTTTCTCCCCAAGAATGAATGTCAGACTTGCTTAGTCAAATAGGTTTTGTCTATAGCTTTTTTCTTTTCTTTTTTTAAAAAAATATTAAGCTCTGTTCATGTGGATAATACTTGAGAATATAATGCCAGGAGACTTTCTGTTATGTATTTGTTTTTTATATTTTTGTTTCTTTCTTTTGTTTTTTTTGTTTTTATATTTTTAAGTGTGCAGTACATTTTCTTGTTTTAAAAAAAATAACTGCAAACAATTACAATTTCTAGCCCTCCTTCTTCCTATGTCCCATAAGTTACCACTGCTAATATTAGGCATGAGGTCCTGCAGATTTTTCAATGCATGTATGAACATATATTTATTTTTTTAAATATACAAGTGGGACCTTAGAATATAGATTCTTCTGAAATGTACTTTTCCTCCTTCTAACCTACAGTGGATTTCCTTATGCCCCTAATATGTAGAAGGTGCTCTCTCTATTTCTGCTGAAAGAATGAAAAAAGATCAACCTCCTTTTTAAAAAGGCTCTGGGGGAGTCCATTGAATGAATGAGTCACAGCCCCTGACTGGCCTCAGTGCTGCCTGGTGACCACATCCATCTCCCTGGCCTGTTCCCCTACCAATGCTACTCTCAGACAATGGCAACCTCTCTCCTCAAACCTCCAATGCCTCCTCCCCCATCTTCATTCTCAATTAATGGTCTTCTTATTTCACTGAGAAAAGTGAAGTCACCAGAAGAGAACATCTGCAAGCTGCCCCCTCCACATCTGTCCATTGCTTGGCCTTATGTCCATGTTCTCAATTTTCCTTCCTGATGTGGTAGATGAACTCTACTTACCAATCTGAAGCCAACCCTTCTAATTGGGCACCAGATGCCCTACCCTCTCGCTCCCTTACACACAAGGACAGCTATTCCTTCAGTAATTTTCCACTTTCTCTATTGCACTGCCAAACTTTCCCATCAGCTAACAAACATGCTGTTATTTTTCCATCTTCAGAAACAAACAAATAAACAAGCAACCCCTCTTGACTGCACAGTTGCCTTCAGCCATGTTCTAGAGCAGTGGCCGCCAGCCGGTGGTCCATGAGGTCGGAAGGGTTGGCAACCGCTGGTCTGGAGCACAGCTCCTCAAAGCAGTTGTCTCTACTTTCTTCCCCTTCTCTTCTTCTAACACTTTACCATGCCAATTTCCAAACACACATAAAAGGAGAGTGCAAATCCCCATGGCCCTCCTTTCACTCCTGGAATCCAAAGCAAATCCCAGAGAGTATGTCATTTCATGCTCTAAATACTTCTGAATGCATAAAAATCATAAAAAGGGCTTTTCCTTACACACAACAAAGTTATCAGCACACAGAACAAAATTAGTGACACTGTGTAATAGCCAGTCTCAGTCAACTTTCTCCAATCTTCTACTCTGTTATAATGAGGATTCAAATAAGGGCCATTGTTTCTATTTGGTTGCTATGTCCCTTAAATGTCCTTTCATCTAAAACAACCCTCACTTATTTTTCCCATGTCACTCACTCTTTTGAAGAAACCAGGCCAGTTGCCCCGTAGAATGTTCCACATCCTAGATTTGGCTCATTGCTTCCTCGTGGTGTGGCCCAACGGTTCCTCTGTCCATTTTCTCTTGAACCCTCTCCAATAAGGCTTTGACACCCAATACTCCCCAGCAACTGCTTCTGTGAAGATCACCAATAGTAACAGCACATTACTAAATATCATGGTCAATTTAGCCCTCATCTTACTTGACACATCAGCAGCATCTGAGTCTGTTGATCGGCCTGTCTTCCTTGAAATGCTTTAATCATTTGGTTTCCAGGACACCAAGCTCTAGATTTCCTCCTGGTTCACTGGGTGCTCTTCCCAGGCTCCAGGGCTGTGTCGTTCCTCAGTCTAAATGTTGGAACCCCAGGCTATAAAGCAGCTATTGTCTCAACTATAAGAGGAGAAATAAGTGTGATGTTCTTCATTGAAAACATCACACTTATTTCTCTTCTTATGCCCCAATCTGTTTCTCAGGTCAGGTACCTCCCATGAACCCAAGTCTCTCTTCCACATGGTTACATACAAGCCTCTTTAAACCTTATATGCCCAATTTTGAAGAAAATTAGGGGCCTTAAATATGGAGTATGCATTATATAAAACAGAAGTTTGCTCACTTGGAAAGGTGGAGAACTTAAACTGAATTCCCAACTCTCCCCACAACTTCTCCTCCTCCAGACCTTCCACATCTCAGGGTGTGGCCACTCCAACCTTCCAGTGACTCAGACCAGAAAGCCTGCTGTCGCCCTCCACTCTACCTTCTCTCTTTCATATCCCTTACCCGGGGCTTACCTTTAAAGATATCGAGGACCTGGCCATTTCTCACTACCTCCACTGCTGTGGGCAAAGAGCTGCACAGAAAATCCATGGGATAAGTAAATGCAAATGGCTAAAGGACATCTGAAACGATGCTCATTTCACTGTCAGACACATGCAAATTAAACTCTGAGGTGTCATCTCTGCCCACCAGTTGGACAGAGTCCACTGAATGATGGCACTCAGTGTTGGCAAGTGTGGGGAGAAGCCAGCATTCTCACACACCATGGACAGTGCCATGAGGAGATCTCCTTAGAAATGTCTCTGAGTGGCCTGGCCTCTCCCCGCAGTCCCTTTGCTGGACCTGGGCAAGAAGCTGAGCATGCCCCAGGACTTAATGATGGAGGAGCTATCACTACGCAACAACCGAGGATCCCTCCTCTTCCAGAAGAGACAGCGCCGTGTGCAGAAATTCACCTTTGAGCTTGCTGCCAGCCAGCGGGAGGTAAGCCCCATTGTGCTCATAGGGAAACTGAGGCCCAGAGAATGCCAGTGGTTTGCCTAAAACCAAATAGCCAGGTGAGGACCTCTGGCACCTGGGCAGTCCCTCCAGCTCCAGCTAGAGAAGGAAGGCTGTGCCGTTCCCATCAGACTGACCCCCTGCCTTGCTATGTAAGCCTAGAAGTTTTATCTTTAATGCACATCTCTCACAAGACAAAATATAACATGGAGTGGGCAGGGGGAGCTGCAGAGTGAAGGGGCTCCAGCTCCTACAAATAGTGCTAAAAAACAGTATTGTGTGCAGCAAGCTAAATTTAGATTCAACCTGATCTAAGATGGAAAACACAGAATGCCTCTTTCTCTGCTTCCCACTGGAAGAAGGACAAGAGTGCAGACCAGTAAGCTGGTAGAGAAGGGAAGCAAGGATGCTTATCCTCAGGCTTCAAAAAGGCAGCAGGCAGTTTCGGCCACCCAATGTCTGGATGAGACAGGAGGCAACTGAGGAGTTTTATGGTAGAATAATGAAGATTAACAAACATGGCTAAGAACTTAAATGTTATCAGCTCAATGATCGCTCAAAAAGTGAGATTATCTCCATTTCACAGAGCAGGAAACTGAGGTTCAGGGAGGTTATTTGCCCAGGGTTAATATTATAGCAGCAACTATATACAAAGCATCTCCCTATCCTGGGCCCTGGGTTTAGGACACTCACTGCACAATTCACTCATACCCTCCCCCCAACATCTCCAGGACATGGGTGCTAGGATTATGTGTCCCTCTTTTTTGTGGAGGGTAATCCCTGGCTCCTTGTCCGTTCCTCACTCCCACTCCTAGATGGTGGCTGGAAAAGCACCTAGGGGACAGTGACTTGGAACAGCGGAACCAGGGACAGTGAGTGTGGAGGGAGATTCCCCCAGGAGGGGACGCTGGGTGATGGGGTCTGGCAATATCAAGACTATCCACTGCCCAGGTTGCCAACAGCCTGGAGTTGCAGAACTGCCACTCAAAGCTCCACATCTTCCCAGCCGGAGACCCTGAGGATGTCCAGCCTGAAGCTTCCCGGGTGAAGCGCGCCCCTAGCCCCAGTGCCCTGGCACCAGGTGAGTGGCCTCCCCAATCTGGACCAAAGAGGAAGGGCAGGGATATGGGGTAGGAATCAGAGCGTGGGCATGCTGCTCCACAGTGGGGCAGGAAGAGAGCCCACAGCATCTAGTCCACCCACTTCCCTATCCAAACACCCCCCCCCCCATGGACCTAACCCAAGAGGAGCAGCCACGTACCCCAGATCACATAGCAAGTCAAGATTAGAAGCTAGACCTCAACTGGTAATTCCCCTACTCCAATCCTCCTTGTTCCCAGGGATGGAGAAGGTTACCTTTTCAGGGGACAACTTTTGGCATCACCCTCCCTGCCACACCCCATATACACTCCCCTTTCCCAGCTTCGGTTTTCCCTCCCCTAACCCCTTTCTGAGGTGGGTGTGGGTGTGGGGCCCAGGGAGAAAGAAACCCACGTGCCCTGCTCACCTCCAGGCTATGCCGAGCCACTCAAAAGCATCCCACCAGAGAAGTTCAACCACACGGTCATTCCCAAGGGCTACCACTGCCCGTGGCAGGAGAGTGTCAGCTACCGGGACTACCAGAGCGATGGCCGAAGTCACACCCCCAGCCCTGCGCAGTATCGAAATTTCAACAAGTAAGGCTGGGCGGGCAGCTGGGGGAGAGAGCGGGAGGGTGCACAGGTGCCCATCATAACCACAGCAGTAGCTGAATTTCTGGAGCACTTTCTACATGCTGGGCTGTAACTGAACACGTCATAAACATTTATTGAGCTCTTGATAGAACTTAATAGAACTCTTGCCTCAGTTCATAATAGGTCCTCAATAAATGTACAGGGAATGTGCCACACTTCTCATTGGATCCTCCCCACAACAGGATGAGGCTGGTGCTGGTTTTCCCTATTCTGCTCAGAAATATCAGCAACCCGCCTAAAGTCCCAAAACAAGGATGCGCGGGCAGGGCTGGGTCCAAGTCTGGGCTGTCTGACGCCAGAGCTTGGTTTCTTGTTCATCACTGCTATGTGCCCCCTCCTTGACACTCACAGAGGTATGTGTCCTTCCTGGGTGGGACGCCCAGATCTCACCAGCCTTTTCCTCATTTTCATCAATGCCTAGAAAGTGGCTTTGGGGCTGCACCAAAGCAGGGAGTAGCAGTGAGATGTTGGACACTAGAGATGAAGGTCACAGAGGATTGGTTTATACTGTTTACAGCATGGGCCCTCAACGTGGTTTACCTGTTTGTGTGACTTTGGGAAAGTGGCTTAACCTCTCTGAGCCTCCGTTTTCCTATCTGAAAAATGAGAGTATTATTGTACCTACTTCATAAAATTGTTGTGAGGATAGCATAAGAAAACATAGCCAAAGTTTCTGGCAAGCAACAAGCTCTCAATAAACAAGAGCTGCTATTATTATCATTATTATTTACAGGTTGAAATGACAGTTGGAAAAGCTAATGGAGAATAAAAGGATATATTTAACATTCTGCCCTGAGGGCTCAGAAACAAATCATAGGGGTCAAGACAGAAGCTTGGCACTGGAGGAAGACCTTGGGCTGGGGGATAGATTTCAATTGCAGTTGGCTTCCTCAGACGGATGCTATTTCTGAAAAATGCTCCCCTGGCTTGGACCACAGTAAGTGTGAAAGTGGAGGGTCCATTGAGAGCAGGCCACAGGCCAGCTCTTCTGGCATCTGCTCAGACCACACGTGGAGACTATGTCCGTCTGACAAAAATTGATGGGTGGCGCCAGGGCCTGGAGACCAGGCCCCCTGAGGAAGAGCTGAAGGAACTGGGGGTGATGAGCTTTGAGAGGAGACTGCTGAGGCGGCGGCATGTGACTGCCCTCAAAGTCAGAGAGGGCCTTGATGGAAAGAATTATACCCAATGGGTGCTGTGTGAGCCACGAGCCACTGGCAGATGCTCTGGGGCCTTTTGCCAGCCAGCCTGTGCTCTCTCACCTCCTAGAGCCATCAGACCCTGCCTGCCCAGCTATTTAAAACCCTCAGCAGACATTCAGTCCTGACAGCCAGCTTCCAGGCTGGCCAGCTCAGGTTGCAGCCCCATCCATCTAAACCTCAGGTATGACAGACAGCCACATTCTCACCAGCAGAAGGGTCTTAGGGAGCCCTGAACCCAGATCCTTCTGGGGCAGAAGGGCCAACTGAGGCAGACTGAGGCGGAACAGTAATGTTGGTGGCCAAGCTGTGCTCAGGAGCCAGGTCTCTGGGCTCCTAGTCAAGGGTCCAATTGTGAGGCTTGCATTGGCTTGGAGACATCCCAGCCTATCCCTAGGGGGCCTGGCTGTTGCTGCCACAACTGTAGGGTAGTCCAAGCAGAAACCCTGTCTTGGCTGGAACCCAGGCCCTGGCCCAAGTTTTGCCTTTCCACCCCAGGGGCAAGCACTCTCCTCTTCCCATTGGGCCCAGCCTATGGAGAAAACAGCACATGATCAATGCTTTTTATTTCTCTTAAAATTAAAGAATAGTTTTAAAGTCACACACTTACATTCTCTTAAAAACAAACTAACCATGCAACTACAAAAGAAGGGTTCCTTTGCCCTCAATCCCAGTTTCCTTTCCAAAGGTAACACTGTTGTCAGGTTGGTGTGTAAGTTTTCAGAACATTTTCGAAGGGCAGCCACATACCTATAGGGGATATAGCATTGTTTCGTGCATATACATGTGTTTTAATACTTTGCATTTCTTTTTGTAACTTGCTTGTTTCATTCAACATTATGCTTTTAAAATCTACCCTCCTTTATATTGATCTTTCATTCCTTTTGAGCTACTGTGTAATATTCCATCATGTGACTACCCCACCTCTGTTGTGTCCGCTCCTCTGCCGATGGACCCTGGGTTGTTTCTGGCTTGTCACTAATCCCTGCTCATACCTGCTTCCTTGTGCGTACGTGCACGCGCTCCCCGAAGCCATATGCTTACAGGTAGAGTTGCTGGTTGGCAGAATTTTCATATTTTCAGATTAAAATGACCCTGCTAAACTATCCTTCAAGGGAGCAGCACCAATGTGCCCTCCAAACAGTATATAAGTGAAGCTCTGCCTGATAGCCAGTCATTTCTTCTTGCCAGTCTTATGGTTAGAAACTCAGGTCTGTTGTAATCTGCACTTCCCCGATTCTCAATGCTCTCTCTCATCCGTTTGTGGCATGTTTCTGAGGGGAGATGGAAACACCCTGTTCCAACTCTGCTGCCTTCTGGGGCTTGCTTATGGGGAATCCAGAGTTCTGTTTAGGACAAGCCAATTCCAACTCTGAAAACTTGGCTCCAATTTCTAAGCAACAAGCCATCCCAACTAGGGGCAGAGCTAAAGAAACCAGTTAAAGGTAGTACAAAACCTTGCTGTACAGAAGGGGAAACTGAGTCCTGGAGAGAGGGAGGGAGAGGCCCCAAATAGACCTGCATGTCAGTGTGCTGCCATCTTGTTCCTTCCCAGTCCACTTCTCCTGCTGCTCTTCTTCCCCCAGGACCCCCATGCCCTTTGGAGGACCCCTGGTGGGGGAGACCACGTCCAGGGCTGGCACCCCCTTCCTCCCAGAGCTCACCAGTGGCTTGGAACTCCTCCGCCTCAGACCCAACTTCAACAGAGTGGCCCAGGGCTGGGTCCGCAACCTCCCAGAGTCTGAGGACCTGTAGCCCCAGCCTTCAGTCCCCGGTCTCTGAGTTTGGGGAATTCCAGGAGTCAAGATTTGTGGTCTGCACTTCACAGTTTACAAAGGGTCTTCACACACAAAACCTATTGCAAATGGCCTTAAAAGTCACAAAGTTCGGTAGTCCACAGATGTGGGGTTTAGAAAGTTTTTCTTTTAAAGATGCAGTTAGTCTTTATTCATGCTCTAACATTTACTAAGCACCTACTATGGGCTAGACATTGTAACAGCTCCATGCAGAGGAGTCTGGTCCCTGACCTAGAGTAGGAAAAGATAGTAGAGAAGACAGATTTGTAAAGCAGTAAATTATCTTAATTTTGCCTAAAGCACCTGAGGAAAAAAATGTAGTGAGGCAGGGGAGGGCATCTCAAACCCTGGGTGTATTTGTGTTTGAGGAGGAGGAAATCAATTCCAGGGGATTTAAACAGGAACTTCAGAGGAGGAGTAACAGGTGTTTAAGGGAAGAGGGTGTGACTCCAGGGGAGGCACTCTTGGCCAGTGGGCCCGCATAAGCTGGAAAGGTGGAGAACTGCCATAGGGCAGGGTGTCCGGAGAAGGGAGAAGGCTATGTCTGAGCAGCCGGTGACTCCTTAGACAGTGTCACCAACCGGTGATCTGCGAACTATTGGTGGTCCGCGAGGTCCTATAGGTTGGTGACCGCTGCCTTAGAAGGCCAGACTGGGGTAAGCTGCACTAAGAAAATGGGGAAGGTTCTTAAGCTGGGAAGTCAGGGGTTTCCGTGGTTACTATCTGGGCACAGGTTGGAGTCAGGAAGCCTTCCAGGAGCAAGGCCTCAACTAGAAAGGTGGCCACAAGGATGGGAAGAAGGGACACCTCTCTGGGTGCCTTTCAGGACAGGTGCAAAGTGGAGTACCTATAAAGACTCCTTCTTCCCACCTTCTGCTCACCTCTCTGAGCAGGCCTTGGGTAGATCTTGCCTAGATTCCAATAGGAGTCATTCAGGGCTCTACTCTGGCTCACTAGGAAGAGGAGAGAAAGGAATGCCTTAGTTCAAGTGGTGATGATGATGTGGTGATGATGATGGTGGCTTTTTATTGGGTGCCTCGGTGCTTCACTGTTAGGAGGTTCTCTATACATCCAATTTCTAAAATTCAGTACAACCCTAAAAATTAAGTATTGGCCCATTTTACAGATGTGAATATCCAGGCTCAAAAGGAGAAAGGGGCTTGTCCAGGGACAGAGTCAAAATAGATTCTGTCTAATTCCAGTGGATATCTTTTTGTACTGGGTGACCAACCCATTGACTTGCTCCCTCTGGAATCACCTCATAATAGTGCCTTGCCTTAGAGTTTAGACCAGTGGTTCTCAACCTTCTGGCCCTTTAAAACAGTTCCTCATGCTGTGACCCAACCATAAAATGATTTTCGTTGCTACTTCATAACTGTAATTTTGCTACTGTTATGAATCGTAATGTAAATATCTGATGTGCAGGATGGTCTTAGGCGACCCCTGTGAAAGGGTCGTTCGATCACCAAAGGGGTCATGACCCACAGGTTGAGAACCGCTGGCTTAGAGGTTAAGAGTGAAGGCTAGGAAGTCAGACTGAATGGGACGGTTCTAATTGCCACTTCCAGCCATTTCTCACCCGTGGGCCTCTGTTTCTCACCTATAAGACGAGGACAAGAACAGTAGCCCCTCTAAGGGGTTATTGCAAGCACAATGATGGACACATACATAATGAGTGCTAGGTCATTAGACTTCATGCAACTACTGCTCTTCACTGGAAAGATGCTCTTGCAGTGGATGCAGCTTGAGAAGCAGGCCTAGGATGAGACTGGAGATCCGTAGAGCTGAAGCCTGAAGGGAAGGAGGCCTCTGATCACTGCAGGGCTCCCGTGGCCCAGGAATCACCTCTTCCCCTTGCTTCCATCCGCCTCTTGCCCGACCCCATTTCCCTTGAGGAGATGAGGAGGCCAGGAGCCCACCGTTCCCAGGCATGTGGGACAGCAGTCACCTTTCCTTTGCTCTGGACTGTCCTGTGTCCCACACAGTCTCAAGGGGTAGCAGCCTGACTCTTAGAATTGCTTGCAATTAACGTGTCTTGAATTTGGGCACTGTTTCCATGTTTCCATGAGCTGAAAACCATCCATTAAAGTGTCCTAAACAAAGGAGAGGATTAGGACCACCTTGGGTTGGCTCTGCCATGCAT
The DNA here is from genome assembly GCA_004026665.1 of Murina feae. Taxonomy (NCBI): domain Eukaryota; kingdom Metazoa; phylum Chordata; class Mammalia; order Chiroptera; family Vespertilionidae; genus Murina; species Murina feae. Next base: position 45,354 of record PVJC01005998.1, on the reverse strand, counting down.
GCTCTGGAGGGTAATGGCAGCCACCACAGCACAGCTGACAGGAGTGTGGTGGGAAGGCTGCTACACCCAAAGCAAATCCTCATTCCTTTCTTCTTTTGATAATATGACTTTCACTGATGCTGTTTAAAGAAAAAAAGAAAGAATTCTTACTGTAAAGATTTATATACAAACAAATAAAGGAAGAAGTAAAATGTGAAGATCTGCCCACATAGCTCCTACCCTGCAACACAGACCTTCCTGCCCCCCCACACTCTGCCCCATTCCCACATACCATAGGTAACCACTGGGAGCAGCCTAGTGCTTCTGGAATTCTAGGGCTATTTGGAGAGCTAAATATGTACAGTGTATAGCTGCGTAAGTGCAAAGATATGTTTTTGTTTTCATGAGATCATACTGTATTATATTGTATTTTGCTTCTTTATTCAACAATAAGTAAAATTGTGGATCCTGAAAAAGCCTTCATTAACCTTTCATGTAATTTAGGGGCCCAAAGCCTTTCATATAAACTCTATACTTCTGCCTGTTTTGTTCTTTATGTAAATGAAATCATATAGTGATATGGAAATGAAAAGGACCGGGAACAGCCAACGCATTGGGAACCTCACTCACGTTAGACATAGCAGCCCTGAACATGAATGAACTACAGTTCCAGCAGCAATACAGAGGCATCTCAGAAACAAAGTGGTAAGCAAAGGGAGACAGGTCCATATGCACATGTTTAGTGGTGCAAGGCAGTGTCAGATAAAATCAGGGTAGTGGTAACTTTGGGGAAAGAAAGGGTTGTGCTTGTGAGAGGACAAACTTCTGGGAGAGCTGGACATTTTCTATTTCTGTGATTGTGACACAGACATTGACTATAAAATACTTAATTTAGTTGTAAATTTGTGTTTTATGCACTTTTTCTGTACATATGTTATATTTTACTAAAATAATCCCTCCTTTTAAAAAAGTTAATAGATTAATAGCAGATTAGATAAACACAAAGAATTAGTGAACTAAAATCAGCATTAATATATTTGAAGAATTTGCCCCCGCAATGGTAGGAAATGGACAAATTCTTTAGAAAAATACAATCTCCCAAATCAAATCAGGAATAATCAGAAAACCCGAATAGGCCAATAAAAGCTGATGAAATGGAAGCAGTAATCAAAAAAGTCCCAGCAAACAAAAGCCCTGGTCCGGATGCATTCACAGAGGAGTTTTATCAAACATTCATAGAAGAACTAACACCTATCCTCCTCAAACTATTCCAAAAAATCCAAGAGGGGGGAACTCTTCCGAGCTTTTTATGAAGCCAACGTTATCCTACTTCCAAAACCAGATAAAAACAAAGAAAGAGAATTACAGCCAATATCCCTGATGAACACAGATGCTAAAATCCTTTACAAAATATTAGCAAATTGGATCCAGCAATATATTAAAAAGATGATACACCAGAACCAAAGGAGATTTATTCCAGGATGCAATGTTGGTACAATATCTGCAAATCAATAAACGTGATACATCACATGAACAAACTGAAAGACAAAAATCACATGATCTATCAACAGTTGCAGAAAAGGCACTTGACAAAATCCAACACCCATCTTTGATAAAAACGCTCAGCAAAGTGGGAATAGAGGGAGCATATCTCATCATAATAAAGGCCATATATGACAAAACTACAGCCAACATCATACTCAATGGGCAAAAACTAAAACCATTTCCCCTAAGAACAGGAACAAGACAGGATGTCTGCTTTCGCCACTCTTATTCAACATAGTACTAGAAGTTCTAGCCACAACAATCAGATAAGAAGAAATAAAAGGCATCCAAATTGGAAAGGAGGAAGTAAAACTCTCGTTATTCACTGATGACATGATATTGTACATAGAAAACCCCAAAGACTTCACCAAAAAAACTACTAGATTTAATAAGTGAATTCGCCAATGTAACAGGATACAAAACTCAACACCCAAAAATTGAAAAAAAAAATTTTATACACCAATAATGAATTCTCAGAAAGAGAAACTAAACAAAACAATTCCATTTACCACTGCAAAAATAAAAAATAAAAATTAAGATACTTAGAAATAAACTTAACCAAGGAGGTAAAAGGCTTGTACTTGAAAAACTGTAGGACTTCGTTGAAAAAGAGAGGAAGATATAAACAAGGGTAAGAATATATGGTGTTCACGGATTGGTAGAATTAACATCATTAAAGTGTCCATACTACCCAAGGCAGTCTACAGATTCTATGAAATCCCTATTAAAATACCAACAACATATTTCACAGATCTAGAACAAATATTCCAAAAATATATATGGAACCAAAATAGACCCCAAATAGCTACAGCAATCTTGAGAAAGAACAAAGCTGGAGGAATCACAATACCAGATAATCAAGTTTTACTACAAAGCCACCATAATCAAAACAGCCTGGTACTGGCACAGGACAGCCATATCTATATAATAAAAGCCTAAGTGACCCTTACAGTGGAACAACCGGTTGCGATGGTGGTCAGTGTGCTCCCACAGGGGGAGCGCCACTCAGCCAGAAGCTGGCTCACCACTGGTGAGCACAGTGGCGGAGGCGGGAGCCTCTCCAGCCTCTGCAGCAGCGCTAAGGAGCAGCAAGCAGGCAGGCACTTAAGGACTGAGGGATCCCAGACTGCGAGAGGGATGTCTGCCTGCCGGCTTAGGCCTGCTCCCCTAGGAAAAAGACCCCAGAAATCGATCTAAGGCATTACACTCAATTAATATTTGACAAAGGAGGCAAGAACACACAATGGTGTCACGACAGTCTCTTCAGTAAATGGTGTTGGGAAAATTGGAAAGATACATGCAAAAAAAATGAAACTAGACCACTAACTAACACAAGAATAAACTAGACCATTAAAACAAGAATAAACTCAAAATGGATAAAGGACTTAAATGTAAGTGGTGAAACCATAAAAATCCCAGAAGAAACCATAGGCAGCAAAATCTCAGACATCTCTTGCAGCAATATGTTTATGGATATATCTCCTAGAGCAAAGGAAACCAAGGAGAAAATAAACAAATGGGACTACATCAAAATAAAAACCTGCACCACAAAAAAAAAAAAAAATCAACAAAACAAAAAGGGAGTCTACAGTATGGTAGAACATATTTGGCAATGATACATCTGAACTTGTATGCATATATGCATAACCAATGGATACAGCCAATAGGGTGGTGAAGACCTGGGGCAGAGTAGGATAGGTAAGGTCAATGGGGGAAAAAGGGGACATATGTAATACTTTCAACAATAAAGATTTTAAAAAATGTAAGTGCCCATAATGTATCACAGAGAAGTAAAGAAATGGAAAACATGAGAGAAAAGTTAAAAGACATGGAAAATAAAATTAAAATGCTCAACACTACTACCAGGAGTTCCAGAAGGATCGTAAAAATGACTGGGGGTTTCTCAGACTTGATAAAAAACATAAACTCACATAGTCCTCACCCTGTCATGAGAAGGATAAATTAAATCCATACTTCAGAAACACTACACTAAAATTATACAACTCCAAAGTCACAAAGAAATGTCAAAGGCACCCAGACAAAAAAGTTAGATTACCTAAAAAGAACATTTAGATGAAAAAAAAATCAAGTGAGAGCCAAATAAATAAATTTTCAGACAAATAAATATTGAAGCATTTCCACTTCCCAAGAACTACAAAAGAACATTGTTTTGGGAAGGATCCAGAAAGAAAGCATAGAATTTAAGAAGCAACAGTAAGCAGAGACATCAATTCCATAGACAGCAGAAAGGATGCAAAAGAAGCAAAGACAAAATAAAGTGATATAAATACATTTGACCATATCGGTTATCACAACAGATATAGATGGACAGGACTCACCAGTTTAAAGGCAGATTCACAGATCGAATAATAAGTAATTCCAGCTCCATGCTGTTCACAAGCAGCACTCCTAAAAATATAACACAGAAATAAAATGGAAAAGGATCAATCAGTCAATTACCATCCCAAAAAAATGTGTTCTATCCAGCCAGTTGTGCTCAGTGGTTGAGCATTGACCTATGAACCAGGAGGTCATGGTTCTATTCCCGGTCAGGACACATGCCTGGGTTGCAGACTCAATCCATCTGGGGAGGTGTGTAGGAGGCGGCTGACCAATCATTCTCTCTCATCATTGATGTTTCTCTCTCTCTCCCTCCCTGAAATCAATAAAGATACATTTTTTTTAAAAAGAAATGTGTTCTACTCTCATACACTGTTGGTGAAATTATAAAACGGTAGAGACACTATGGAAAGCAGTACGGAGGCTCCTCAATTAAAAATTGAACTACTGTTTAATCCTGCAATTCCACTCCTTGGGTAAAATATTCAAAGAAATTCAAACACAAATTCAAAAAGATATATGCACCCTTATGTTCACTGCAGCATTATTTACAATAGCCAACATATGGAAACAACCCAAGTGTCCATCAATAGAGAAGTGAATAAAGAGGTAGTGCATATATACAACAGAATATTATTCAGTCATATAAAAGAAAGAAATCTTTCCATTTGCAACAATATGGGTGGATCGACCCAAGCTAAGTGAAATAGTCAGAGAAAGACAAATACCAGATGATTTCACTTATGTGTGGAAACTAAAAAAACAAAATAAATGGACAAACAAAACAAAACAAACTCATAGCTAGAGAAAAAATTGATGGTCACCAAATAGGAGGGGGATCGGGTGGATGGGCAAAAAAGGTGAAAGAGATTAAGAAGTACAAATTGCCATTATAAAAATAGTCATGGGGACATAAAGTACAGAATAAGGAATATATCCAATAATAACTATGTACTGTGCCAGATGGATATTAAACTTACTGAGGTGATCTAATTACTATGTTGTACACCTGAAACTAATATCTGTCAATTATAATTGAAAAATAAATTTTTAAAAAAGAAATATGTTCTAGCCATATTACTGGCAAAGTAAGACTTTTTGACAAAAAGTATTATTGTGATAAGGATATTTACATAATGATAAACCTATATTGATAGTGGGAGATTTAATAGTTTTTTAATTATTGACCAATTATCAAACAGATGAGTAAAGATATAGAAAATCTGAACAAAATAAAAATGTAGAATCCTATACCAGCAAATTAGAGAACACTCATTATTTTCAATTACCTATGAAACACTTTTTAAAAATAAACACACAAAATTAAAACTTTTGTGTATCAAAGGACACTGTCAAGAGAGTGAAAGGCAACTCACAGAATAGGATTATACCTCCGAAAATAAACATCCATGAATCCACAGTGATATAAATAAATGACTCTATTAATAAAGGGGGAAAAGGGACAAGCCTTACTTTTTTAGACTTCCAAATACTACATATAGATAATCCCCCCTCCTGGAGGGGGGTCATGACTCCCCTCATACTGATTATAAACTGGGCTTATTGGTTTCCAAGAACAGGGCATAGGAAGGGAAAATACTACCTTTACCAAGAAACCTGCAAGACACCACCTTAACCAAGTGACCCAGCCAGAGACCTGAGGGCAGGGGTCGCTCTAGACCCCTCCTCTTTCACCTGCCTTCCAAAAATCTCACATCACACTCTTTGCCCCATGGGCAGCCACTTCAGTTGTCTGATGCTATTCCTTCTGAGCCTTCTCCATGATGGAAACAGCTCAAAATACAGGTAGTGAGAAGGGTTAGGAGGTGAGGCATTATGATTCGACAGAGATGAGTAACATGACCAAGATCACACATCTGGGAGGTGCTGAAATGAGGATTTGAAATCAGGTAATCTGGCTCCAGGTTCTGTTTCAACCATTATTTAGTATAAACAAAAATGGGTTTTAACAATTTTTTATGATCAGGTTTGACTACATCTCAGTAGAGGAACACTAGCTGCTTTAACAGAGAAGTCCCCAGGTCTCAATGGCTTACTACAACAGAATCCTCAGATAACAGTGTTCTCCTCAAGGCAGTGAGTGACAGGGAAACCTGTGTGACTGCCACCTTCCAGAGGTGGTCCTGCACGTTTAGCCAGCAGACTGGGGGGGTGGGGGGGGGAGGAGAGGTGGAAGGGAGGAGAGCTCATAGGGTTAGGTGAGATGTCACCGACCAGGTCTTGGAATGGCAAAGGTTACTTCTCACCAGTGTACCCCCAGCTGTGTGCCCTAGAAGAGAAGGAAATGGAGTTTGGTGAGAACCTATTTTTGCCAAAACCTAATTGCTCATAATTCTGACTTACTTAAGAAATACTAATTGAGCATCTATTCTACACTTCAATTTACACTGGCTTATGCTTTTCAAAAAATATGTATATATCCATTGCCAGACACTGCACAAAATTTAGAATCTCTTCCTTCTCAAAAAGGCAATATACAATTGGATAGTCATAATTTACTTGTGCATATATACATCGATATATATAGCTATCAAATTTGGCAATTATTAAAACACTACATGATTCATGTCTTATTCACAAAAGTTAAAATCTTCTATATGCTCAAAAGTAAACAAAAAACCCCAAACCCAAAACCCTACGCAAAATGGTGTCAAAATATTTGAAAGTATCCCGTATTACTAGAAATAAAATCAAATTTTTAAAGTGTTTCTAATTTATATATATATATTTTTAAGGCAAGAAAAAACCCTCTAGAACAACAGTTCTCAACCTGTGGGTCGCGACCCTTTTCACAGAGGTCGCCTAAGACCATCCTACATATCAGATATTTACATTACCATTCATAACAGTAGCAACATTAGTTATGAAGTAGCAATGAAAATAATTTTATGGTTGGGTCACAACATAAGGAACTGTATTTAAAGGGCCAGAAGGTTGAGAACCACTGCTCTAGAGGAAAACCAAAATTCTCCAGTGAAGCTATAAAATGGTGTTTGTTATATGGAGTATGTCCATCCCATAAGTACATATTTTCAATAAAATGACATGGAATTTTGGCTTCAGGAAAAGGGGATTTGTAAAATTTGCATTTCCTTTTCAAATGACTTGTATGAGAATAATTATTTAAAGTTACCATTTATCAACCACCTGCTGGCTGTGGGCCTTTTTATCATCAGAGTGGACAGAGATAAAAATCAAGTCTAAATAAAAAATTTACAATTACATATAACTTGTTTTTAACTTCCATTAATCTCAGTTCAGCTACCAAAGGATAAAGAAAACAAATCTAGAAATAAACCCATGACGTTTGGAAAATTTACCCGTTTTAATTTTTTAAAAACAAACAAAAAAACCACAACACAACATCAAATTATGTTTTACCACCTACAATTCAGTTATATCCAAACATTCTAAGACCAGAGTTCCCTGCCCAGAGCGGGGAGTTAAAACGAGACACACGCAGGTGAATGCTGAAGATCAAAGTTCCAGCCGAGGTCACAAATCTTCCATTCAAACACACTCCAAAGCTTTTCGTTTCAGTCTATTAAAGTGTTTTACAGGAAGTTCTTTAAAACAATTTCATCCCAGACACCATGTTTCTTCAATGATACACAGCTTCATGACATTTGTTTCCATCCAAAAGGAATACAAAGTAATTTGTATTTTTGTCTCTTTTGGTAGCCTAGAGAAGTACAACTATCAGCCAGATTCCTTTAGCAATCAATGAGGAGAAGAGAGGTTAAGGAGAGACCTGGGCAGAGCTGCCTGCTGGATTCCACTTGTCTTTCTGAGGATGTGACTTCAGAAGCATTAAATCACACTTATGCTACTACAATGATTAGTACTAGTAATCTTTTTTTAAGATAAAAAAGAAAATACCTAATGGACATAAAAACTGTCAAAAGATTCTTTCCGCAGGTTAATGCCCCCCTCCAAAAAAATAATACAAAATGAACATACAATTGGGATGGTAACTCCATTGGATATTCAAATTCATCCCACTGTTTGCTCCCCACAGAAGGGGAACAGGCATTAAGTTTTATTAGTAACGGTATAGTAGTAACCAGATGTGTCAATGGCAGCTTATTTGAGGTCCATCAGTCAAAGCATGGCTATTGTTTTCTGACTGCCCACATCTGAACACATTCAGCTACTATGGAAACTACAAAGGAAGGAAAAATATATTTATTCCAAGATCCGTTTCCTGGGAGTTTTAGGCCCCTGTTTTCTGTAGAGCCCCAGCGCGGTGTCATGTGCTAGGGACTGCTGTGTTTCCCAGCGTGAGCTCCCATCCTCTGAGGGTCCTGAGAAGGATAGTGGATTGGTCCTGGAGCCCTCATGAAAGGAGGAGGTGGTCCCATTGGGTGGAACATATGTGGCCCAAAACCTGCAAAATGGGAGAACAAATGTGTTAGACTTGCAGTTCCCCTGACAACCTTTCAAACCTCTGCATCTTTCTAAGGTCAATACCACTTGCAATAAGCCAAATGACAAAGAGCTTCAGGAAATGTCAGTTCCTAAGACTTGCTTGGGAACGTCTCCCAGTGTTACTTTCTTGGGTTGAGAATCCATTCCTCTCAGTCCAGGCTAACAGAGAATCCCACAGGACTCAGGGTGTCTGACAATATGTCATCTGAGCCCCTGCTAGTTATCAAACACGCCAATCCTGCCCAGCAGGATTCCTCGGGATCTGGGAGGGGAGGAAGAAATCAGGCTGACTTCGATTTGATGGAATCAAATGATGGAAGACCCTGTCATCATTAGCCTCAGTGATTTATATTAGAATGGAGGGTGTTCCAAACCAGGACTTCTTCAGAGTATGGGAATTCTGCCACAGGGCCACTGGCCACCTGTGACTTAATACTGTTCACACTGTCACTGGCATTTTTTAAAAAAATGTACTTTATTGATTCCAGAAAGGAAGGGAGAGGAAGAGAGTTAGAAAAATCAATAATGAGAGAGAATCATTGATCGGCTGCCTCCAGCAGGCCCCACACTGGGCATCAAACCTGAAACCCAGGCATGTGCCCTGATGGGAAATCCAATCATGACCTTCTAGTTCATAGGTTAACACTTAACCACTAAGCCACACCGGCTGGGCTATCATTGCCATTTTCTAGAGCAGCACTATGCCAAGTGCCAGTCCTTTAACTGCGTACTGGCCACCAACAAGGTAAAGACTTGAGCCAAATGTAACTAATCACACAGCCAAGCACACTGTTTAGATGGTCTTATAGTTTTTGTATCATGACTCTCATGTACATTCTGGCACAAGCTCCTTATCTCTGTGACCTGGTGGACGTCCACAGCCTGCACTTTAAGCAATGGTGCTCTAGAGCATCAGGATTACATTAGAACAGGGAACAAACTGGCCATATGTCGCTGCCATCTACGAACTCCTATTCTGATCTTAAATACACTCAGATCTTTAGAAAACTTACGACTTTCCCTTCCTTGGCAGGCCAGGAAAAAAAAAATGTCAGGAATCCTAACAAATCAGATTTGCTTGAGGATTCTATGAGGCAAACTCAAAGGATTTAGACCAATAGATATGACTTTCTTTCTTTAATATTTTTATTGATTTCCGAGAGGAAGGACGAGAGGGAGAGAGACAGAAACATCAATGATGGGAGAATCACTGATCGGCTGCCTCCTGCACACCCCCCACTGGGGATCGAGCCCACAACCCAGGCATGTGCCCTTGACCAGAATCGAACTTGGGACCCTTCAATCCGCTCTATCCACCAAGCCAAACGGGCTAGGGCTAGACATGACTTTTAAAAGAACTTTTTAGGACTAAGTCAGACTTATTTACTAAAGAAGGTAGAAGTTACCTGGGGGTGGGGGTGGGGCAATTCCAGGAGGTGGCGGCAGGGCAATGTTCACCACAGCTGGAGGGCCACTGGGGGGCAGGTTGAAGTAGTTGGCAGAGGCTTCTTCCTCTGCTGCAGGAGGAGGAGGAAGAGCTGAAGGAGAGAACAGAGCCAACAGTTAGAAGGGAGACAACTGTGCAATGTTGTTTCCACCCCCCTTAAATTTGGGAGTTGTGAGGGGAGACAGAGCTGTTGCCGGAGCAGAGACCTGGGTCTCTTCCAACCCTCCGGGATCATCAGAGCACCTGTAGCTAGCAAGAAAGCCTGCACTCACCTCCTGGCAGGCCTGGAACAGGCTCCAGCTTGATGCCAGAGTCTGTGGTTCCATCCTTCTCTTTTTCTTTTCCTCGGGCTGCTTGCGACCTGAGAGACAGACACACACATCAGCACTGTGTCCCTTTTCTCACACCTTTACTTCTCATGCTTCCTAGTCGAATGGAGTTTCTTCCCTCCTTGCCTCACTTTTTCCCCTTAAATGCCACACTGCAATGGATAAGATCAAAGGGGTTTTGTTTTTTTCTAAAATATATTTTTATTGATTTCAGAGAGGAAGGGAGAGGGAGAGATAGAAACATTAGTGATGAGAATCATTAATCGGCTGCCTTCTGCATGCCCCACTGGGGATCTAGCCCACAACCTGGGCATGTGCCCTGACCAGGAATCGAACCATGACCTCCTGGTTCATATAGGTCGATGCTCAACCCCTGAGCCATGCCAGCTTGGCACAACCAAATGTTTTGAAGCCAGAAAGAGCTGGGTTCATAATCTGCTGGAACTATATAAGGACTAGAAGAGGCAACCTATGTATATTTAGTACACAGCCTAATTAGCATCCAGGAAGCACTCCAGAAGGGTCGCTGCTGCTATCAGCAATCTTCTTTGTGGCTCCAGGTTGGAAACATGTTCCCCTTTGAACTTTCAGGGCATTTCATCACTTTTAGACCTAAATGAATTATTTTTCCCACTGGGCAGTCAGCCTCTAGAGGACAGAATCTGGTCTAATTCGCTTGTATACTCTCAAATCCACCTTCAGGCCCTGGCATTATACTTGGCCTATAATGTGTTCACAAAACACATGAACTCTCGGAGATTACTACACCAAAATTCAGAATAAAAGTCCAAAACAGGATACTCTGAACATCCACAGGAATGAATGTTAGATAGACAATGGAAAATTATTTTTGACCTATTCACCAAAAGCTCACTAGCCCCAAGTAATGAAACAGTTTTCTTGAAAATATCAAAGATATTTTAAAATAGTCTATCCTCACCTTCCCCATTTCACATTAAGTCGACGGCCATTGACAATGAGCTTGTTAAAGGACTTCTCCGCAGCCACTTCAGCAGCCTGCCTTGTGGCAAACTGGATGAAAGCACACTGCTGTCTCTGTACCACCGTGATCGTCCGAATCTCTCCAAACTGGTAGAAATGATTTCTGAAGGGTTACAGGCAGAGAAAAATGACAACACACACGTTCCCAGGAGGGTGACAGCAGAGTATTCACTCCTCTGACTCACCGCAAGGTACACGGCCCCATGGTTAGCTCCCCAACAACCTGCAGGGAGTTCCCCCGATACCTTACCTACCATGAGGCTGCGTACTGAGAGGAAAAGAAAAACAATGAACAAATAAAATTTATTCAACATCTCAGGGTCTTCCCCCTGGAGGAAAGGGGGCCCAGTAAGTTCCTTAAGGACCCTAAACCCTAGATAAGAGAGAGCCAACTACAGCCTCCATGGCCCACGAGCCAAGAATGTTTAAAGAAATGTTTTAAAAGGCTGTAAAAAGAGGAAGGGAAGGAGAAGTGTCTGCCACCCCTGGGGACTGTCTGGCTCAGTTAGGGTGCAGTGGAGACAGGCTACCAAGGCAGCTTAGAAACGTACAGGAGTCTCTTCACCACTTTACCCTGTGGGAGAGGGATTCCCACTCTCTGCCCAGATGTCTGTTAGCTGACCAAAATACAAGCCGACAATCATGCAAATTTACCAAACGCCAATCTCTTTAAAAAGCCAACAATTTAAAATACAAGAGTCTTATAATGACAAAACTTTCCTTCCCCTACTTAAGTAAGCCTACTTGATTTTGTGCCCTATTCTAAAAACTCTATTTGGCTATTAGACCAAATAGAATCTCATGTAATTATCACCACATGCAAGGATGGACTAAGCACTGTTGATGAACATTACTACTCTGGCATCGTAAAGAACAAGTTTATAAAAATTCTAGTTTGCATATTTACTGAATATAAACTAAAGAAAAATCTATTTTTAAAGGATTATCATGCTTGCCTGTTATTGCCCCCCACAAGTTATTCCAAGACAGCTAAAAGCAACAAGAGCTCATAAAATTATATACACAAACCTTAGATCTGTCTCAGTAATGGTATCGCCCAGACCACCAACATATAGTGTGGTGATAGTCTTGTCCTCTGGCGGGTCCAAACGAGGCATTGTTGAAGCCCGCTTTAGCAGCTTATCTGCCACAGGGTCATTGATTCCATAGTATCGGTCTTTAATGTTCTGATCAGCAAGGGGGTCATCTGGATCTGTAGGCTTCTCATGTCTATGGTTCAAGAAAAAACAACGTATAAAGATGAAACAAAAGAAACAATTTATAGGTATCACCCAACAGTAGCTACACAAGTCCCACATATATACCCAGAAATGCCTTTTAAACTAAAACCCTGGTCATACCAAAACAAAATTACTGATATAGAGCTGATATCAAGTGATTTACTATATTACAAGGACTTGCCAGCCTCCTGAAATCCATTGCAATGACCATCTAGGGCGGCAGAGTTTCCTTAGAAATACTTTTGGCACAATCCACCCCCAAACAAAGGGTAACCAAAACACCATTATCCCTCTCAAGGTCAATGGTTCTTAACATATTTGAGATCTTGCATTCCACTCAGAGTTGATTAAAGCTATGGACCCAGGCCTAGAAAATAGTAATTTTTTGGTGGGGGTGGGATTAACCAACCCCAAGCTAAGAGCTCCTAATCCAGATGCTTGGCAGTCTTGACGGAAACATACTCACATACCCTTAGATGCCTTGCCTTAATGTGACCTCATCAACCCACTGAGATTCAAGCCAGCGATACCACTAATAGTGAAGACTTACAACTCAGGGTAAACATCTGTGTTACACAGCACAGTAATTTAGCTTCCCAAGGCTCAGTTATAAGTAAAAGCTCCATTACATGTAAAAACGATTTAATCAAGCTTTTCTAAATTTAAGTCTTAAGATATGAGACATACCACACTAGTTGTATACCTTCCAGATTTTAAAGCAGAAATTGTTTAAACTAGCACCTCCCACTTCTTAGATGACTAATCTTCTGAAAGCAAATACTGAAAACGCACTTCAACTCTTACCTGTACGGACATTCCTCTCCTCTCTTACATTCTCCTTTCACCCAGAAGGAGCAAATGTGGGGTCGGTTCCTTTTGTAGTAGGGGGTGGTCCGGGCCAGCTTGAGCAGCATGTCACTGGTGGATGTGGCTTTCCCCAGCATGCCGACCGGCCGTGTTCCATCAGAGTTAGAAATCTACACACAGGGATGGCAAATTCAAAAGATAAATTATATAAACTGGGTCAATCCACTAGGATTCTGTTACCAACTGTAAGACTACCTCAAGGAAGTGGCAGCATACCTCCCTCTCCATATTCTGTGTGTAGTACTCTTTGTTGACATCTGATTTTGGCATGTCATCCTTAAAAGACAGCCCTGCATCACGAACCTGGATGGGCAGGCCTGGTACAAAGGAAAGGAGGAAAAACAGGCGTATTTAACAACATTACTGAATGTACACATAGAATACAGTATCATCCTTTCTCCACTTTCTTATTTAGTACCAGAGACTTTACTATCTATTTACTGACAATCTTTAGCACCATCAGGCAAATATTGCTACAGAGCATTCTAAGAAACTGTCCTAATTCCTGAGCTTTCATGATTCTGAAGCAAATGTTTTAGAAAATCTTTTAGATGAACCAACTTTGGGGATAGTCAGACTTGACCTGTAAATTAAAAATGTATCTAGCTTTCATTTTATCACAATTTATGTAGAATAAACGTGGACCAGACGGTGTGCCTCAGTGGACAGAGCATCACCCCAGGCACCAAGAATGTGCACCCAGGAGCTAAGAGACCATGGGGTCAATGCCCAGGTTGCAGGCTCCATCCTCAGCAAGGGTGCGCAGGAGGCAGGTGATCAATGTTCTCTCTCATCGATGTTTCTATCTCTCCCTTCCTTTCTCATTCTAAAAAAAAATTTTTAAAAATCAATCAATCAATAAGAACATATTTTAAATAAATTTAAAAAGTGGTTCATTTTAGGTTAGTCTTACAGATTGTCTGCATAGTCATGGTCATATAAGAGGTCACTGTATTACAGAACTAGAACCCCTCCTTAAACATATAAATAGGTGACCAGGGCCATAGTTGGTTTGGCTTAGTAGACAGAGCATCGGCCTGTGGACTAAAGGGTCCCAGGTTCAAATATGGTCAAGGGCACATGCCCGGGTTGTGAGCTCAATCCCCAGTAGGGAGTGTGCAGGAGGCAGCCAATCAGTAATTGTCTCATCATTGATGTTTCTCTCTCTCCCCCTCTCCCTGCCTCTCCGAAATCAATGAAAATGTTAAAAAATAATGTGACCAGGACTGAGAAGCAGAGTAGCTTTCTGAATTTAACATATATAAACTCGTATTTTTCTTTTACCGTACAACAGAAACTCTTGTGGAAAAGGTATTTTCTCATAAACAAGTCACTTTCAGTTAAGAAAAAAAAGCACTTACTCTGAAACAGTGGTAGCATATCAACCCTAACAATACAGTTGAGACAAAAACCTAAAGCAAGATTAGCCTATGAGCTTCTGGTAGGAACTATGGAAAAAAGCTTTGGATCTAGAAAGAAGCCCAAGGCAAGGAAATTACCTACCACAGGAACAAGGCCTTTATCTCCCCTTGGCTACACAGACGCACATGAGGGAGTTTTAGGCTGGTTCTAATTAATTCCCCACTTTTCGCTCAGTTCCTACTGCTGTTCAGGAATTCTCTAGGATCGCCTAGTATGGTTCTCCCCTTACAAGAAAAAGCAGACCACAGCACAAATTCCAAACTGGGGTCAGAACCAGAGGTAGGGTAGACTGGGGAGGTGAAAAGACTGGTTTGGTGTCTAAGGCACCTGCATACTTTCAGATATATTGGCCAGGGCAAACGTACCATACTCCAGGTCCAAAAGGCAAGTCTGACAGACATTCTTCAGTTTACTACAGGTCTGGCACACTTCAGTCTTCTTGAAACGCATGCGGACCCCGGGGCACCAACGGAACACTGTGAATGGCCTGGCACAGATCTTCAACACAAAATAAGAGCCACAGAGTGTGAACAGTCCTGACCTGGACAATCAATCCAGGAGACTTCACAACAATGGGGGATTCAAAGACAGGATCCCCAAATGTAGAGTTTACAAGAAACCTTAGCAGTTATCTAGCCTAAATGCCATTTGATATTTCAATCATATTTACAACACTCTGCCCCAGTAGTAAAAAACTCACTAGCACAGGAAGACGAATTGTCAGTCCTCTCCACCCCACTAATAATGTGACCCTTAATCCTTTTCTGGGCGAGTGGGGAGTATCATACACTCCTTTGAGAATCTTATGACAGCTGTGATCTCCCTCCAAAGCTAAAATTCTCATTGCACAATCAACACTTGGTATACAATCTCAGGGGGTTCAAAGCCCATCCACAGACACCAGGTTAAGAACCCCTATATTGAAGGGCTCATTTTCTTACCTCACACACTAAACAGTTAACAGCCTATTTAATCTAATAAAAGAATAATATGCAAATTAGGTGTCACTCAGTTACACCCACAAGCCACACCCACCATCCAATCAGGAGCAAATATGCAAATTAGCTCAACTAAGATGGTGGTGGCCACAGAGCTGGAGTTGCCCCGGGCAATGGAGGAAGCCAGGGCCTTGTGGGCCCTGAGCTCTACTCAAGGCTACAAAGTTTCAATTACAGAAGATAAACAACCCCAGATACATGCTGGGCTGGGACCTTGGGTTGCCAGGGGCAACCCAGGCTTTGTGTGTGTGGGGGGGAAGCAAGGCAACAAAGTTTCAATTATAGAAGTTAAATAAATCCCAGACACCTGCTTCCAGCCAGGCACCCCAGTAGAGACCCGAACCCTGAAGGGGCTGTGGGCAGCCTGAAATGGCCCTCTGCCCCTCACCCAGGCTGGCCAGGCACGCCAGCAGGTGGACATCCCTGAGGGGTCCCAGACTGGGAGAGGGCACAGGCCAGGCTGAGGAACGCCCCCCCCCCCCCCAGTGCACAAATTTTGGTGCACCGACCCTCAAGTGAGTATATAAATGATATATTTAAATTGCATAGCACTGACTTTTACTGGAAGACCTCAAAGCTCAGCAAGTTGAAAGCTAATTTGGTAGAAAAAAGGAAAATAAAAGGAAAAAATTACTCTTTAACAGACATACTTACTTTGCATTCCTTCCCGTACTTTTCTTTGGTCTGTATAGAAAAAAAAAAAAACACACACAGAAAAGAACTGGAGTTCCAGAAAAAAAAAAAAAGACCAGATGTCTGCTTCTTCCCCAGATACAACCCAGGAAATGTGTGTGGGCATCCTAAAGGGGGTGTGCGTGTGAGGGGGAGGACCGCAGGCATAAATTCTAATCACCTACTAGGAGTTCTAACCTCTAAGCATCCTATGGATCTAACACCAAGCAGCATGTGTCTTTCAACAGCCACAACCTTTAGGCTCCACTGTCTCCCAAGAACGAAGCCTCCTCGCTGCTCCCACAGTTCCCGATTCAGGAAGGATGCAGCCTCCGCCAGCCCATTTTTTACAAAGTTTAGTCAGAAAGTACCTAGCATAGACTGTGCCGATATCCTGCACACAGTAAACGTTCCCTTGCCATAAGCCAGTGATTCTCAACCTTCTGGCCCTTTAAATACAGTTCCTCACGTTGTGACCCAACCATAGAATTATCTTCGTTGCTACTTCCTAACGGCAACGTTGCTACTGTTATGAACCACAATGTAAATATCTGAGATGCAGGATGGTCTCAGGCCGCCAAAGGGGTAGCGACCCACAGGTTGAGAACCGCTGCAGAGGCTATTCAACATCTTGCACAAATCAACCTATCAGCCCCTGAGACGGATCCCAATAATACAGTCCTGATTGCTATTCACTGTCAGCGAATTTAAGCCTTATTTGTGGTGACAACGAACACCTAACATTAAAGGGACAGACAAGGTGCAGAGGCCAAGAGGCATTTGTTTCGGAGGAAGGAAACCTAGCTTCCAGCCCCGTTTCTCCTAACTTGCTGAGGTCCCGGGACTGAGACCGTATGAATTTAAACCCCAGCCCCCTCGCATGACTTGCCATACGAACAGACATAAACTCGGCTTCCGGTTAACGGATCCGTCTCCCAGGTAAATGCTCAACAAACCCGAGCTATTATTATGGCTCCTACATCCCAGCACTGAGCTTCAGAGCGACAGAATAAGCGGGACACCCCCTGCCAACGGCGGCAGACCCGGTAGGCGAGGGAGCACCGTGGCTTCTGCCGGCCGCGCGAGGAGCACCACGTTGACAGGAGGCGAACAACTCCGTTTCACACACCCTCACTCACCATCCGGATGTACGGGTTCTCTCCAAGGCACGTCTGGCACAGAATGGGGAAGTCCTGGCGACAATGGGAAATCTGGTTGAGAGCCAGGCTCCGAAGACCCTGCCATCTCGGCCACACGGGCGGGTAACGGGGAGACGGGGGGTGGGGGGTGGGGGACGAGGAGCGCGGGCGGGGAGGCGCAGGGCAGGAGCCCGAGGGCCGGCGCGGGCCCGGTCGCGGGAGGCGGCGCCGTCTGCCCTTCCGGCAGGAGGAGACCCGCACCGAGAGAGAGGAGGAGGCAGGCGTGCAACTCGGACCCCGGCTGAGCCCCCTCCCTCCACGCCCGCAGGAGGGCCGCCCTCCGGCCTCCCGCCCGGCCCAGCTAGGCCGCGGCGCTGGCTCCTCCCCGGGGTTCCCGCGGCGGCGCCGCAGCCGAGCCGGGCCGGCCGGCCGGCGGGAGACCCGGGCTCGCCGCCCCTTCCCGGCCTCGCCTGGCGGGCACTCTCACCGCATCCTCCCAGTTCTGCCTGTTGTAGGTGTTGGAACCCAGAGAAGTCGCCATCTTGAGAGCGTCCGGAGGCAGCGGCTGCTTCCGAGTTGGAGGCTAGGACCGCCACGATCCCGGCGGGTCCCGCGGCTGTTTCCCGGCCTGTGACGTCTCATTTGTGCGTCTCGGGCGCCCTGGGGGCGGGGCCTTGTACGCCTTGACGTCACCCGCTCGGAAGTGCTCCGCACGTGTAGTCCTGATGTGTCAAACCCTGCTGCCGCCTCCCGGGTCCCTGCTTGGGATGAAGCGCCACAAGCACATCCGGTTTATTTGATAGTTGAGTGAAAGATTAAAAAACAAGTAATGAGCGAGGGGGTGGGATTAACGCCGCGTTAGCTCCCCCTGAGCGCTTATGCCAAAGCTGGGCGAACGTCTAGCTGTGCCAGTCAGTGTCTTATTTAATGCCCACCACCACTGCTGTAGGGTTGCCAGAATTAGCAAGCAAAAACACAGAACGTCTAAATTTAAATTTCAGATAAACAACGAACCACATTTTAGTATAAACATGTTTCATTTATAACCCCAAAATGACTCATCTGAAAGCCAAATTTAGCTAGATCTCATGTATTTTATCTGGTAACCACTACCCTCTGGGCAAGTATGATTGTCCGTCTTTTACAGGAATGGAAAAGGTTGAGAGGGGTTAAGTAACTTGCTCATGGTCATGTTTTAAGTGGTAAAGCCACAAATCCAAAGACAATAGCACTGTCTTTCCAACTTCTGAAAAGTGTCTTAAAGATCAATACAGGTATTGTTTTATCGTTTGGGGGACAACTTATAACCACTCTGCCAGTATTTTCCTAATTTCAAGCATTCTGGTACCACGTTTGTAATTTTTTTTTACATATCCTGTCATCAAACTACCTAAGATTTATTCCCTAATTTTTAAAAAAATGAGGTTTATTTAAAGTATAATTTCTGTACAGAAATTTACCTTCTAATTGCACAGTTAGGAAACTTTACATACATTCACCACAAATATAAACTAGTTCCACGTTAAGAATTCCCTTGTGCCCAAATCAATCCACTTTCCACATACACTGTCATGGGCAATCACTGGTCTGTGTTCTGTCCGTATAGTTTTGTCATTTCCAAAATATCATAAATGAAATCCTATATAGCCTTTTTGGGTCTAACTTCTATTTCTTAGGACACTGTATTTGAGATTCACCAATATTGTTAGGCATTTCAATAATTTGTTCCTTTTTATTTCTGAGAATTCCATTGTATGGGTAGACCAGGGGGGTTAAAAAATTCCATTTGCCAGTTGATGGACATTTGAATTTTTCCACATTTCCATGAATATAAATAAAGCCATTACAAATATTCATATACAGGTTGTAAGTACCTAATAGATTATTTGATCATATGGTAAATATGTATTTTCCTGTATGAGAAAGCACTTGGGTTTATCTGAGCTTCTTGGCTCTGTGGTTTGTCTTTCAATATATTTTGAAAATTCTTAGATGTCATTTGTTCAAATATTCTCCTGCCGTTTCTTCTCCACCTGGAATGTTAATTATATATATTAGACCATTTAAGGTTGTCCCATAGATCTGGATTATTTTGTGGTTGTTTCACCCTTTGAGGGTAGGGATCAGTTTGGATCATTTCTATTGACCTATCTCCAAGTTTCCTGATTATTCTTCAGCTATGACAAGTCTACTGATGAGCCCATAGAAGATATTCAACTCTAGTTCTATTTTTTATTTCAATTTGTCTTTTATAGTTTTTTCTTCTTTACTGAAATCTGTCCACACATATTATCCGTATTTTCAACTAGATTCAACATGTTAATGAGAGTTTAAGTCTTCGTTCAGTAGTTCTAACATCTGGATCATATCTGCATATGGGGCATATAATTTTGACTGTCGAAAATTTGCTTGGTTTTGTGTATACTAGAGACTGCGTAGAGAGTAGTAATGCTTGGAAATGGACAAGCTGCTTCTTCTGTCAGGCTAATTGTATGGGTTTGGTCAATTCAGTCAGGAATTGAGCTGGATTTGTGCTTTATTGTTATGGTTGCCTTCGTTGTACCGCAGCTTTCATATCCTCCAGCATTATTTTGTGCTTTAGGTTAGAAATGAAGAAATTTTCTTAAGTGTTGATGTTTCATCCTTAGCTTTCAGGTGTCCTGCATACCTGCACCATTGTGACTGTGCATTTACTCACTCTCAGTAGCTGATGTTTGTTACTAGCTGCTTCCTAGGTGATTAGTGGTGGTGGAGTCAGGGGTTCTTTATTCTAATTCAGCCTTAGTCCTAAGTAGGCCCCTTGTGGCCAGGTCTTGGGAACAGGTCTTTTCTTAGTATTTCTGCCCCTCCTCCCTGTGGCAACCAAACCCTGGCCCTTCCTATAGTAAGTGGTAGGAGACCTTTAATGAAATTGGTACAGAATCCTGGGGCAGTCAGGACTGTCCCTCTCAAAGTCAAGTTTTTTCTTACCTTGTTCCAGCAGCAATGGAGACTGGATTTAGGCCTTTATGCTCCTTGTGAAGGAAGGGTATAAAGAGAGGCAAGCTTTCATGTCTTTTCTAAAGTGGCAGCAGATCCCTCCTGCATGCCTCCAAACCAAGAAGAAGCTCTGAGAGCTCCAGCACCACTGTCCCTGAGGGCCTTCCTTGTGAACACCTGGTGAAAGTCTTAGGGAGAGCTTGTGTATGCATGCAAGCTTCCTTAGTGTCTGAAGCTCTCTGGGTTTTTAAAATGCCATGTTAGCCCAGAGTTGGCCTTTTTAACAATTCTTTCATTTTTTTTTTTGGTTGTTGTTGATTTCCTCTTACCTGCTCATATGCACTCAGCACTTCTTCCTCCCATGCTCTGCTACAGGTGAGCCACTCAATGTCTGATCTCTTTGGAGGATCTGCCCCTCCTTAAAATTCAGGGTATTTGACTGCTCTGCCACAACTCCAATAAAATGTATGATTTTGTCATCTATTGACCTTTTCTTTTCGGGGGTAGAGGGGTTTGACACTTTCTAGATGTCTGCATTATAGGCAGTAGTGGAACTCCTGAGTTGACTTTTATTTTAGTTATTTTTAAAATCTATTTTTATTGATTTCAGAGAGGAAGGGCGAGGAAGAGATAGAAACATCAATGATGAGAATCATCAATTGGCTGCTTCCTGCACACCCCCTACTGAGGATCGAGCCCGCAACCAGGGCAAATGCCCCAACTGGGAATCAAACCATGACCTCCTGGTTCACAGGTCAACACTCAACCACTGAGCCACAGAGGCTGGGCTCCACTTTTATTTTAAGAGAAAATTTGATCACTTCTGTAAATGTAAAATTAGTATCATGTTTGGTTTTTTAAAATACATGTATTGATTTGAGAGAGGAAGGGAGAGGGAGATATAGAAACATCGATGAGAGGGAATCATTGATTGGCTGCTTCCTGCACATTGCACACCAGGGATCCAGCCCACAACCCAGGATGTGCCCTGACGAGGAATCGAACCATGACCTCCTGATTCATAGTTCAACCGGGCTAGTATCATGTTTAGATGTAACCTTAAAAACAAGTACAAGGAAAATGAAACATTTTTTTAGTAAGTAGCCACTGTTGTCTGCCAAAGGCTCTGAGCCAGAGGCCTGTTAAAAAAAATTGTTACATGTGACAGAGTGATTCTTTTTCCTTGATTTTTTAAAATGTTTTTGATTTTAGAGAGAGAGGGAGAGGGAGAGAAACATGGATGAGAAACATTGATCGGCCACCTCCTGCATGCCCCCTTCTAGGGATTGAGTTGCAGTCCAAACAGGTGCTCTGACTGGGAATTGAAACAGCGAACTCTTGGTGCATGGCATGATGCTCAATCCACTAAACCACACCGGCTGGACTTTCCTTGATTTAACCAGAAGGATGAGGGCTGAGGGGACATGAGAGGAAACAACATTCTCACTGTTTGGTTCCCTATTATTTAATGTTACATTCATTTAACACTTAGTCATTATCTTATATATTTCACTACAGATGCCCCTGACCACAAGAAAATGAGGATAAATTACAGGAATGACCTCTTATCTGTGTGGGATACCTTCCAAGACCCCCAGCGGATGCCTGAAAACATTACAGTACTGAACGCTATATATACTATGATTTTTCCTATACATACCTCTTTACATCAAGGAAGCACTTTATGGTGTCTCCTTGGCATATCCCAATTGCCAGCATTTTAGGGGCCATTGTGAAATAAGGGTGACTTAAACACAAGTACTGCAAAACCAGTAGTGGATCTGGTAGCTGAGACAGCTAAGTGACTAATGGGTGTATGCAGCATGGAGAGTTAGACAAAGGGATTATTCATGTTCCAGGTGGGAAACAGCAAGAGGTTTTACCATGCTATTCAGAATGGCATGCAATTTAAAATTTATGAATTGTTTCTATCTGGAGTTTTCCATTTAATATTTTTGGACCATGGTTGACTGCAGGTAACTGAAATTCTGAAAGGAAAACTACTATATTAAAATTGAGCAAGTGACTTCTTAGCTCTGAGTTTTGCTTTTTAAGCAGAAATATTTTTTAAAATTTTTTATTCATTTCAGAGAGGAAGGGAGAGGGAGAGAGATAAAAACATCAATGATGAGAATCATTGATCGGCTGCCTCCTGCATGCTCCACACTGGGGATTCAGCCCAAAGTCTGGGCATGTGCCCTAGTGGAAATCTAACTGTGACCTCCTGGTTCATAGTTTGATGCTCAACCACTGAGCCATGCTGGTCTGGCTAGCTCTGAGTTTGAGTTTGCTCCAGGCTGCCCTTTGAATGGAATACAAGAGAAACAGATGACAAAGGAGCCTGGATTTGGCCCTGAAGGAGTCTGCAATCCTGCAAAAGAGCTATACACATACAAAACCCCATTAATCTGCTACAGATTAAGATCACACTTAGATGGAAGGGAGAGATGGGAGGAGGAAAGTAATTCTGAAGGTGCAATGAGAGGGAAGGGTATTCAGAGAAAACACCAGAACAAGAAAGCTCAAGGCAAGTAAGATATTTGGCTTAGGACAAAGAGACATATGTAGATGAAAAAAAGATAAAAGAACAGCTATATAAATAAGAAAAGGATGACAGCATTACTCAACAAATAGTGGGTGCCTACTATTTGTCAGGCATTGTTCACAGATACAGTAATTTTTTAAAAAAGATAATCCCTGCACTGTGGAGCGTATGTTCCAGTATGAGTACTCAGAAAATAAAGAGTACACAGTTAACAGGATGGTGCTTAATGCTATGGGGATGAGACCACAGAGGGGGACAGGAAATGTATGTAGGGGGGAGAGCAGTTTACATCATTCAATGTGGCAGTGAGGGAAAAAGCCTCACTTGCAAGTAAATACAGGGGAGGGCAAAATAGATGAAGGGGGTTGAGTGGCTACTGGTTGGGGTTGGGCCATTCTGTATACTTGAAAGGATACGTTTGAGAGCAATGACCAAGGATAGAACTTTGTAGAAACCAGCAACATTCATATAATGGTTCTGAATGTTTTTATAAGGAGCTCAAGTAACATCTACCCATACAATGTTACACTGAACCAACTTGATCTGAGGTTTTGGCTTAGTTCACGTAAAGAAATGGATAAAGGAAGCATGCCCTACTGACTCTCATACTAACTCCCATCTTCTGATTACTCCATGCTGTTCCAGTCTTCATGAAACCAAATCAAAGACATCCAAGCTTTGTCTGCTTTATTTCACTACATTAAGTTAAGCAATAAGGCAAAACAGGAACCTGCCATTCATAAAGATCAAGGAGTGCCCCTCATTCCCAAAAGGGACCAAAAAGGATGTTTCTTCACAAATACGCATGACATTTAGCTCATTACGCCTATAAGCATTTTGAACAAAACGTTGATGGGCTAATCAAATCACAAATCCAAATTAATTTTGCCTTAAGTTTCCAAAAATGTAGCCTCTAGTGCTAATGACATTTAATTCGCCTGCAGTGGTGCACACTGACTGCGTTAAAAATCTAATCTAATATACAAAAGCAACAAGAAAATTCTGAATTCACTAGCTGCCAGTGGCAAACCATTTCTACTACACACACACAGAATACCAGCTTGCACTGAAAACTATTTTGAGGAAACAAATCAATGGGTCTGTTATTCTGTAAGTTCATTTGGCTTATGAAGAAGAAAAATTTCTATGATCAAAAGTGCTTTTGTGTTTCTGTGTCACATGGGGGGCGTGATGAGACCCATTACTTCAAACTTATTACTTTTGGGGGAAAATACCAGCTATATGCCACAACTGTACAACACACGACTGTGTGTAGACTATGCAAATACATAAACTAAGAAAGCTATTGTCCACCTTGATGCTCTTTCCCCGCTGGCAAATGGGAGCAGTGGCTTCACACTAAGCTCCAGCAGGTAGTGAAATAAAAATTAATTTGACACTCTGTGGGGTCACAACAAATTAAATTATTTCTATAGTTTGCAAATTTGTTATTATAAAACACCTGCCCCAACTTTTAAGAGGCTAAACTGTACTTATTAGTGTCATAATATTAGGGATGAGTATTTTTTCTTACACTGTAGCATATATATTACTCTGTGGAATATGGTTTCATAAAATTGGCTTGATCTTAAGAGTACCACTTAGTGCCTTTCAAAGGCTTCCTAAATGCAGTTATCTCCCAGGGAGCTGGCAAGATATGTGGACCTGTCTATATCCTAGATTTCTATGTATCTTAACCTTTTCTTTTAAACTACAGGCTTGAACTTAAAAACAAAACCAGGGTAAATAGAAAATTTCTCCTTTTACCTAAAGTCTGCTGGCCATTTGCTAACAATGAGTTTACAGAAAATGTGGTACAGCTCGTGGTCTATTGTCTCAAGCTTCATTGTAGAAAACATCACAGAAATTCAGGTTAACAACCCAACTCCAGGATACAGAATGGAAACAGAGCATGTGCTGTTAGGCAAGCTATTTTACAATCAAAATGGTCTTGACACACCATGTGACAAAAGTCAAACTCAGCAAGGGGAAAGGTTCTTTCTTAATATCCAGTTTGGGATTCAAGAGATTATAACTGTTAATCTCCCCTTCAAGTCAACGGAAAGAACATCAGTTCAGATCATGCTTATGATCTACCCTTTAAGATGTTTTGTCCACCAAGTTCTTTGGGCCCTTTCCAGGTCCCAAATATTCAGAATAATCTATTGAGTTAAAGAGGCAGAGCAGAAAGGGGTGGGGAGTAAGACATATAAAGACTGCCTCCCTGTGGAAGCATTAACCCCTGGATACTGTAGCAAAATTTAGAGTGAATGCAATTTGCCAACCCCTTGACATGACATGTTAAGTGCCTTCTTCTCAAATTCTTCTTAAAAAAAAAAAAAAAAAAGTTCCATATTCTACCGGGAAAATTTTAAAGAGCAACCAATAAATAAGTATCCTATATTCATTCACTCAGAAGAGAGCAAATGAGAGGGCCTTAAGAATTTCCAATCATCACAGAACTAAAGACAATGTGACAATTCCATTTTTCTGTCAAATGGAAATCTATGGTACAATGGCAGCCATGATGGCAAGTGAAGAGCTATGTTTAGACTGCTAAGTTATATCTAATGGAATGCAGGAAGCAGTTGGTACATTGAGACCAAGGCCGGATCGTGGCCAACAGACCTGCCTTCCAGTTATCAGTTTCAGCTCATCTGTGAGATTACAATCCTGTGTGAGATCAGACCAGGAGACCGTATGTCAGTTTCTCAAGTGGTAACTCTAATGCCACTCCGAGGAACAGCCATCCCTTTTCCTTCAACGTGCAGGATTCAGTGAGGGAGACACGGACTTTCTGGTGTTAACAGAAGTGAGAGAACAGCAGTTGCCCTGTGTTCCTAATGCCTGGCCTGTGCCCCGCCCTCCCAGGACAGGAGTCAGGAGTGTGTGGGTACATTGTTATAACAAGGGCTAATGAAGCAGTGGCTTCCACGTTTTAGCATGGACTTGTGGTGACACTGTCCTTGGGGCTCTGCCCATCAGTGAAACCTTTAAGGAAGAAGTGGGCCCAAGCTGAGTTCCACGTGCTGAGTGAGCCAGATGACTTCTGTGCCCTGGTCACTTTCTTCAATGGGGCGGATAGGCGCTGCCAGGTTTTTAAAATCATGCTTCATCTTAAAGCACACGGTCACTTCGCCCTCCTCACGTTGCGGGGTCACCTTGATGAAAATGCCCACTTTGTTGGCCTTTCTGAAGGCTATAATGCTATGGAAGGAAATAAGCACAGCGTTAGGCAGGTCACAAGTCAGCCAAGCCACTAAGACTTACAGTCATTTTATGGCCCAACAGGAAATCTCTTATGACAAGACAGAACCATCATCCTGTTTATCAGCAACGAAGAGTTTCTTCAGCAAAATGCTGATCTCCTTATTTTTTAAATGTTATAAAAGTAAAATATAATCAAGTTCAAATGGCAAAAAGTTAAAGCCTTTCCCCTTATCATTTCCTTCTGCATGAGGGAAAAACTGCAAACACTCTGGTTTTTACAGTAACCTACCAGATATTTTTCTGTATTTATAATTTTCTGCTTTTTTAACCAACACAAAAGGGACACATTATTCTACAACTTGTTTTTTTTTCACTCTGTTTATCACAAACACTTTTCCATGTTGATACATAAAGATCTTCTCCATTCTCCTTAGTAGTTTCCTAGTATTCTATTCTATATTTACCATGATTGTCATACACTGAGGTTGTTGTCAATGTTCCTATTATAAACAAGGGTGCTTCGAAAGCCCCTTTTTTACATTCATCTTTGTGCACATGTGGTAATATTTCTACAGAATAAACAGTGGTCGTAAGTCAGAGTTAAAGAAATTTCTGGAACACCATAAATCAGTATTTCTATAAATAACTTCTATAAATTGGGAATTTTTAGAATAGAAAAAATTTTCTTTAGTTGAAGTTTCCATTTCAGTTTTTTCTGACACGCACTTGAAGTTTTTGATTTAATAACTTAGCTTCAGCCCTAGCTAGTTTGGCTCAGTACATAAGAGTGTCGGCCTACAGACTGAAGCGTCCTTGGGTTTGATTCCAGTTAAGGGCACATGGCCAGGTTGCTGGCTCAATCTCCAGTACAGGGCAAGCAGGAGGCAGCAAATCAATGATTCTCTCTCATCACTGATGTTTCTCTCTCTCTCTCTCTCTCTCTCCCTCTCACTTCCTCTCTGAAATAAAAATATATTTTAAAAAATAACAACTTCAAAAAGTAATAAAACAAACAGAATTTGAGCTACTGCCCAAATGATAGTCACTCTCAGAAATGTTATTGAAATTAAACATTTACATATTTAAACAGTACTGTATAACTTTAATTTCCAGATATCTAAAAGTCCTATAAAATACAGTATTGTGAAATATATTAATTCAATTTTGTCAATCTGTCATGTAATTACTCTGACTGGAATTTAATATCTCAGATGATCTATAAATTGACATTGGCTTAACCAATTTATGTCCCTAATGAATATAACTTAAGGACCCACAGAAAGCAAAAGATAACAGAGAATGAATTTCATATTGTAGTTAATAAGTCTTTGATTTGTATTAGATTCATTTTTTTAAATTCAGTCAAAAATAGGTAAAGGAAAGAGTAAGTCTGTCTTTCTATCCTTAATCCCCTATGCAAGCACTGCCATCTGGGAAGCTTAAGAAATTTCCAGATTTCTGGTATGCTCCTAAATCTGTTGAAAATAATCTCTGTGTGCATGCATTTAAGCATAACCAATGGACACAAAACACTGGGGGGTAGGGAAGGCTGGGGGAAGGGCAGGGGAAAAAAGAGATATATGTACTAATCTTTGTAAAACTTTATGTAATAAAAAAAGAAAAGAAAAGAATCTCTGGGGTGGAGCCCAGATTCCACAGAATAAAACAAAACAAACCACCTGCCCTGGTGCTTTCTCAACTGAGTCTATAATCACTGTACTAACCTTACCTTTGCTCTCACTTATTTATCCAACCCATCCTATGTTCTCTTCTTTCCAATGTCTTGCTGAGGGAGCTTTTGATTATTCTGTTACAAAATCTTAAATGTTCCCTGTGCCAGTATATCAAGCTACTGCTTCTCAGCTTCAGGCCCACCTCCTACATCTTGGTTTGAGACCCAGGACTCCGCTAACGACACTTCTGCTCTGTAAGCTGGCTTCCTGTCAGGTTCCCGTTAGGGGGCCTCTAAAGGGAGACTAGAGCCTGCAGGAAGGAGGGGTTTGCTCCTCCCTGGGAGCTTGCTGTTTGTGTGTGGTTCCCATGGGCATCACTCCAGCAATGCTCCTTCACCCACAAAGTGGCAAGTGCCAGCTATAGTTTTCCAGCTTTTGCATAACCAGCTGCATCGTGCACGCCCCTTCTGCCATCCCGAGATGTCAGCACCTGTAAAGTGTGTCCCCTCTCCCCTCCTGACAGGTCTGAATTTCTGCTCCACCGGGGCCCTCCTCCAAGTTTCTGCATTTTAACCATTTCCCTTTGTCCCCTCAGCTCCGGGGTGGTAGCTGTTTCATAAAATTGCCATCTCTGGGATACTTCAGTTTTTTTTAACCTTTGAAGATACCCAGTTAACAATTCTTTATATTAAATCCTCTCTGTTCAAATAATTGACGTGATTTCTGTCTTCAGACTGGAAGCTGATGACGCATTCCCTTCAGGAAAAGGTTTGGTCTTTCACTTTTCAGTTATTCGGTATGAGAGAGTAAAATCTACTAATTACTCTAAGAGAGTGAGGGGAGGGGTGGACAAATCCAACGAGAAATCCATAGGGATAGTGTATTCTGTTAGCAACCTGTATTCTGCCCACAACCATTATAAACCATGCACTTGAAATGTTTTTAACAGTGGAAAATGTATTTATGTGAAAAAAACAAAGATTAAATAATGTGCTTACAGAATGATACCAATGATGCTAATCTCTGCTGGTTAGATTTTATTTTTTTCTTCATGGTTTATATACATTTTCAAAATTTCTATAATAGTTATTTTTATAAGAAGGAAAACTTATTTTTTAAAATGCAGATAAAATACTTAGGCTCTCTAAGTAGGCCTTCTGGGTCAGCCAATGTGGAGGGGATGGGGTCACAGAAAGCTCACTCACTCGGGATCATCCTGGAAGTCCTGGGGCTCTGCCAGCTCGTCGTACTCAGCGGCTGCGTCCTTGCCAGCCAACACCAGCTCTTTGGGTGGCACCACCACCTGGAAAACAAGAGAGATAGGCCTTCCTTAGAAGGAATCTGTGTCGTAGGACATCCATTCAACAGCAAAGTATTACAGTGATGCAGACATTTAGAAATAATCAGCAAGATTCAAGAAACATATAGTATGATAGCACTTACATGAAGTTTAAAACCACTCTTTAAAAACACAGACATTTCCAGTAAAAACCTAAGGACAAAAAAATTCAAGGGAATGATAAAGTCAGGGGAGTGCTTACTTCACTGTGGCTGCACTGGAAATTCAAGTAGAAAGGACTTAGGGGTTTTAATTGTATCTTTAGTATTCCATTTAAGGGGATGGAACTACATGGGTCTTTGCTATATTAGTCTTCAAACTTTGTGGTGTAGACAAACAGTTCATCTTTTTTTTTGAATACTTTTTTTTTTACTGATTTCAGAGAGGAAGAGAGAGGGAGAGAGATATAGAAACATCAATTATGAGAATCATTGATTGGCTGCCTCCTGCATTCTCCCTTCTGGAAATCAAGCCTGCAACCCGGGCATGTGTTCTTGACCAGAATAGAACCTAGGACCCTTTAGTCTGCAGTCTGACGCTCTATCCACTGACCCAAACCAGCTAGGGCCTTTTTTTTTTTTTTTTTTTTTTTAAAGAAACACATAAAGGAGAAACACAGATTGCAACATAATATTTTCTGAAATGAGGATGTTGGATATGTTTATGGTCATGGAAAACAAGCATTCTTCAGGTAAGTCTCTTGTTGTAACTAGGCTTCAACTTTGCTATGTCAGAGGTTAACAGATAATCTTGCTAATTATTTCTAAACGTCAACTAAATTTCTAATTATGGATACAAATGTGGCTGAGGGGTGTAAAGAGAAAGAAATACAGCAAATTCACAAGCTGGGTATATGCATCAGGCAGTTATTTCTGTTTCTACCATTATTGGAACAGCTTAGTGTTATTTAACAAAAATAAAAAGAAACAAGGAGAGAGGTGTGTCATCTCTCTTTGGAAGTAATGCTTATTAAGTGAAAAAGTAAATCTTCCACTTGACTAAAAGGAAGAAAGACCTCATAAATAAAGCACAAGGAAGGAAAAAAGGAATAGGATAAAGACATTCTTTACTAAGAAGTATTATCTGAATAACAGCGAATTACAGACATAGGTATCCTTTCTACCGATCTATTAATAAGTATCATG
Source organism: Murina feae (assembly GCA_004026665.1). Taxonomy (NCBI): domain Eukaryota; kingdom Metazoa; phylum Chordata; class Mammalia; order Chiroptera; family Vespertilionidae; genus Murina; species Murina feae. The sequence continues at coordinate 15,033 of PVJC01005998.1, read as the reverse complement.
CTGAATTATGAGTCAGTAATAGATCGTCCATAGAGAAAGGTCTTGATCTAAAATATCAAGTACTAGATGAATCACCAAATGGCAAAACGGAGAAAGGCCACATTTCATTCATTCACCTGACACTGAGAGTAAAAATCAACTATCTTACTATTTAGTGAGTGCTATGTATCCTCTATATAAGCGGAACACATCTAGAGGAGGCAAACCAGCTTTTAAAGGAGATGCAATTTCCTGAGTCTTGCAGAATAAGCATTCATGACACTGAAAGAGTGGTGTGGGCATGTATGCCAGAAGAGTGGGGACAGGAGAGGCATTCTAGATAAAACAAATAGCATATGCAGTCTCCAGCGTGACAGTTCACAACCCACTGGATCTGCCTGGATCTCAACCATTAATATGCATGATTTGGAGAATATTAGATGAGGGGATCTGGCAGAAAACCATCTGAAGAACAGAGAGAGGTGAGGACATTAAGGAGCTCTTTTGCTATGTCAAAGAATTTGAATTTCATCTCAGAGTCAGAGGAATAGCAAGTCATGATCGAAATTAGATTTTAGAAAGACCACCCTGGTGACAAAGCAGAGGTGGACTGGCATGGAAGTGGGGTAGACTGAGACCAGCGAGGTCAGCTAGGAAATCACCACGCTCCAGGTAAGGAGTGGTGAAGCTTTCACACAGGGCAGCGGCAGTGTGTCGCAGAGAAAAGAACCCTTCGGAGGTAGAATCAAAAGAACTGATGACTACTTGGATGTGGAAATGAGACAGTACAGAGTCCTTTAAGCCAGGTCAAATGAGGTCACCACAGGAAAAATAAGGGTCAGATCAAGGCAAAATGCTCCCACCTTAGCAGTGCTGTTGGCATTATCAGGGTCCCCTTCATCGCACTCCAGCAGTGTCACATGGGTGAGGTTTTCCACTGGGTTCGTAAGAGTCAGGAGAACCTGGCTTTCCTGTGAAATAGGAAAAGCATCTCAGACATGATCCACTACTGCCACCTAGCTGCTATACCAAATATTTCACAAAATCATCACTTTTCTTCTTCAATCAGTTCTCAGAAATAACACCCACTTATACCTCTCCATCACTGCATTCTCCAAGTGCTCACTCATTCCTATTCTATTATTTATATGTTAGGTCATATACTCTTTAGAGTTGCTATTTCACTGAAGAAATGGGACGGACCCCATAGAAAGGGCAATTTACTAGATCCAGAAATTCTAAGAACTGTATGTAAACAAAGTGATTATTTAAAGTTTACAACTCTTGCTCCACCCAGTCCTCCACTTAAGGACTAAAAGGAAGGAAGCCCTCATAAATGAAATATGGGAACCACGGGCTCATCAGATATAATAACAGGAAAAAATGGCACATCAAGACTGTAAGATGTTTAAGATTTTTTGAACCATAGTTTACCCTTGGGTACCCTCTTGAGATCAGCAAAAAAAGTTTACAATGAACAGGGACTTTATGTCTTCATGGGCACCATGAAAGGAAGAACTAAACAGGCTGCTGCAGCCCTAGCTGGTTTGGTTCAGTGGATAGAGTGTTGGCCTGTGGACTGAAGGGTCCCAGGTTCGATTCCAGCCAAAGGCACATGCTAGGGTTACAGCCTCGATCCCCAGTAGGGAGTGTGCAGGAGGCAGCCGATCAATGATTCTCTCATCAATGATGTTTCTCTCTCTCTCCCTCTCCCTTCCTATTCTGAAATCGATAAAAATATATTTAAAAAAAAAGTAAAGAGTCTGCTGCAGAATGTTCTACAATTTATAGTGGGGTATTAGGGGAGGAAAGGGCATAGATAAGGCCCTCAAAGTAGAGAGGGGCTGTGGTAAAGAAGAAACCTTGATGCTTCCTGTTATCTACTGCGAACGCACATGAAATGATGGAAAAGAGCTAAAGATGCCGGTGGGGCTCACGTCTTTCTTTCCCCACCCATTTCCATCTCTCTATATGTGCACACTGCTCCTTCTGCATACATTCATAGATGCTATAGTTAAGAATCCCAGCTAAAAACTTTAAAATCTCAATCCCTTTATTATTCCAAACTTTCTTCTCTTTTATCCCTTCCTCACTGCGTCCATGTCAAATATACACAGCCACCCACCAACACATGCACACATCTTCAATCAAGGAATTCTTTCTTTTCCTGTTAATAAAGCAAAGTACTAACCTTCATGTAGCGAAGGTTGGGAATAGACATGATTCTTACTTCTGGGATGTAATTGCTGTGAATGAATTAAAAAAAATACGTTAATAGTCACTGGAGTCTCATAAAATTACTTTATTTTTAGATAGTGCAGCAAAGACATGATTTCTTCATGTTAATTAGAACATGTCAAATGAAAAGAATTTTAGAGAATCGTATCTTCACTATAGCAAGAACCTAAGACATTGGAACAAATTGGTAATGAGTCCCTTCTAAAATCTTATGTATCTTTCTACTTTAGAGCCGATAGTTGTGTGGGTATCATGGAAGATACCTATTTTTGAGATTTTATTAGTTCATTTCAATAAATCTAAAAGCTAATTATAGGATCCAAGAATGATTGAATACCATATTGCAGGAGTATAAAAACACTAGTACATACTTTTATATAGTACTTACTATGTGCCAGGCAAGGTTTTAAGTACTTTTCAAATACGAACTCCTGTACCCTTCACTGCAACTGCATGAGATAGGCATTATTATTATTACCCCCGTTATAAAGACGAAGCAGCTGGGCTTGGGAAAGGAAGAAACCTGCTGTTAATTGGCCAGAATTCAAACCCAGGCAGTCTAACTCCAGGGTCCTTGCTCTTACCCATTATCTTATGCTGCCTTTCAAAGTAAGACCACAAAATTGTACTCACATGTGTTTGTTCTGGACTCAAACTGTCCAGGTTCAAATCCCCGTTCAGTATTTATATACCAAAATACTTCTTTGTAAAGGCCAGGGCAAGATATTTACCTCTTTTGCTTTGTTTTCTCAATTTTAAAATGAGAACAATAGTATCTATGCCTTGAGGTTATTGTGAAGAATACATTAAATAATGTATGTAAAAGTGCTTGGAACAAAGTACTCATAAATATTAGTAATTGTGCATATCCTTCCTATATAATAAAAGGCTAATATGCAAATCAACCAAATGGCAGAATGACCAGTCGCTATGATGCGCAATGACCACAGGGAGCAGATGTTTGACACAGGAGCTGCCCCTTGGTAGTCAGTGCACTCCTACAGGGGGAGCACCACTCAGCAAGAAGCAAGGATCACAGCTGGTGAGCGCAGCGGTGGTGGCAGGAACCTCTCTCGCCTCCATGGCAGCGCTAAGGTCCCCTCATGAGATGTCTGCATGGAGCAGACCTAAGCCAGCAGGTGGACATCCCTCAGGACCCCGGACTGAGAGGGCGCACAGGCAGGGTGGAGGGACCGCCCCAACCCCCCTGTGCACGAATGTTGTGCACTGGGCCTCTAGTATTAACATAAGATAAAATCTATTGCAGACACTAAAAGTGTGTGTGTGTGGGGGGGGGGGAGCAGGGGTTATGGGGAAGTGAACTTTAAAACAAAGGCAATAAGGTATTTTAACTTCAGACTAAATATTTTCCACGCTGGTCATCAGGTCTACCTGAGTAACTTAATACAAATTCAAGGGCCCCATTACCAAGGATTTGGATTTAGCAGGTGTGACATGTGGTGTGGCTTGAGTACATATATTAAAATTCCCAGGCAAATACTGCCATGATGTCAGAGAAAAAGCATTTTTGCTCAAAGCAAGCTTAAGAAATTAATGCTAGGTACATCCTGCCAATTCAGGATTTCTGTAATGTGTGTAATTCTTAATTAAGAAAGGTGTGTGCACAGACTTCACATGTACCATTTTTATAGTTTTCTTCCTTGCTAACCAGTCATCTATTAAATAATAGGAAAATAGAACCTATTTTATGGTGATTTACATTTATAAAGCATTTGCAAATAAAACAGCTCAAATGATTCTTCTCACAACCCTTAGAGGGAGGCAGGACTGGTATTCCCATTTCAGAGATGAGGGAAATAAGTTTAGACAAACACAGTAAGCAGCAGAACCCATATGAGGCCCTTTTAGTTTTTAGTGCTTTCCTCCTAACTTACCAGATCAGCACTTCTCAACCTTTTGACTGGCACTAACTTTTTAATTGCTGCATAATATTCTACAGCATTAGTGTATCTCAATTTAATCAACTATTTCTTTGATAGTGTTTAATTAGCTTCACACTGAAATTACTTCAAGCTTTTGTCATTAAAATGTTACAATATACATCCCTAGAAATGTATCTTTTGATATTGGTACTTTTGTTTCTACAGAACAGATTCCTGAGATGGTACTGCTGGGTTAAAAGTCTGTATAATTTCATCTTGATAATCCAAACCATTCTCCAAAAAAGACTAGCAAATCACAAGCCTGCCATCAATGTAAGAAAATATTCACCCAAATTCTCAGAAGCACCAGATGCTTTTTATTTTTGTAAAGTTTTTCTAACAAGTCTCAGCATCTTTCCATTTGGTATTTATTAGCCATTGGAATTCCTCTTTTGTGACTGCCTGTTCAAATCCTTTTCAATTTGTAAGGAATTCTGCAGTCCACAGTATTAATAAACTTACTTGCCAAGAATAGCAAATATTCTTTTTTCTTTTTCATTTTTAAAAAATATATTTTATTGATTTTACATAGAGGAAGAAACATTTGTAGAGAGAAACATAGATGAGATGAGAACATCGATCAGCTGCCTCCTGAGCACCCCTACTGGGGATTGAGCCCACAACCAAGGTACATGTCCTTGATCGGAATTGAACATAGGACCCTTCATCCCCTGGCCAACGCTCTATCCAGAGCCAAACCGGATGGGGTGGCAAATACGCTTTCCTGTTCTGCTGTCTCAGGACTTTGTTTTTGTTCTTTGTTTTGTTTTGTTCTTTGATTCTGTTTTTACAATTCATGTTATTGTTTTTTGCTAAGGTCAAAGCTGTCTATTTTTTCCTTAGTGGCTTCTGAGTTGCCTGCCTTACTTAGGACAGACTCTCACACCCTAAAGTCAAGACAATATTCTTCTTGTTTGACAAGTGATTTTCACACACAAAAATTCCCTTCCATTAACAAGTCCCAGTGAGTTAACACTTAGTCACTTTTATCACATTCAGTGAAGCTTTATTGGAACATAGTGTTACAGGGTACTCTTCAATCTACTATGCTTTATTATTTTTTTTTAACTTTAATTTTTAAAAGATCATTTCCAGCCCTGACTGGTTTGGCTCAGTGGATAGAGCGTCTGCCTGCAGACTGAGGGGTCCCAGGTTCAATTCCAGTCAAGGGCATGTACCTTGGTTGCAGGCACATCCCCAGTGGGAGGTGTGCAGGAGGCAGCTGATCGATGTTTCTCTCCCATCAATGTTTCTAGCTCTCTGTCCCTCTCCCTTCCTCTCTGTAAAAAATCAATAAAATATATATTTAAAAAAAAAGTTCATTTCCAAACTTTGGTAGATTGTAATTTATAATGAATGACGAGTGACTCTCTGCCCGACATTCCACCTACCTCAATGCCCCAGACCACACTATCACTGTGTCACTAATACAAACACACCCTGGATTTTGTCTATAGATTTGCCTTAAACCTTATGGTGTATAATTCAAAACATAAACAGGAACAGAACAAGATTATTTTGATGTAGTTTTTTTCTTTTTTAGGGAAAAAAAAAAATCCACACACCCAAAAATAAGCATCCCAAAATACTCACACAGCAACCAGCTGGATTTTAAATTTGATAGATGTTGGATTAAATTCTGGTTTGCTCAAATTATGTTCACATTTCTAAAAAAGTAAAAAATATATTTAGCAGAGGAAAACAAGAACACATTCTGCTGATCCAGGGATCTACTAAGTTTAGAAGGAGAGCATTTACTAAAGTTTTGTTTTACTAGTGTTTTGCTGCAAAAACACATGTTTTGAAATAATGTGTGCTACAGGTAACCAACATTTACAAAAGATGTTTTGAATTTCTGGATATAGCAACCACACTATCAAAAATTATACTTTTGTAATGCAAACTACTAAAATAATAAAGCTAACATAATGAGTACTTACTATATGTGCTAAACAATGTAGATTTTGTTGATTTTTTTCTTCTTGTTTTCTTTTATATTACTTTTTAGTCCTTTTTATTTCCTCTCTACTAGCCTAGAAGGTATACATTCTTGATGTAAGTAGATTAAACATCACATCAACTTATGAGGTAGGCGTATTAACCCATTTCATAGATGATGAAAATGGGGGAGAGGAAGAATACATAATCTGTGCAACTTCACAGAGCTAGTAAGAATTGGAGCTGGGATTTAAATGCAAGTATTGTGATTCCAGATATCATGCTTTAAAATACAGTAACAATTATTTACTTACATCTTGAATGGGTACTACATGCACCTGGTTAAAAAAAATTGTTTAACAATATAATAAAAAGGCCTCTCCCCTGAGCCAACCAGCTTCTCGGGTTTTTTCACAAACAGCCTACGCATATAAAAGTATATGAATACATCAACTTCGTTTTTCACAATAACGTACAAGGGCCATTCTTCTACCCTTTGATTTCCCCCCGCTACTTAATCTGTCTTGGAATTCCATACCAGCACATACAGAGGTGCCTCTGTATCCTACTTCACAATTCCTATTACTTCTTTACACCCAAATTGATGTTTCTATGATCTTGCTACTAAAAATCATAGAAATAAGTATTCTGCAATAAGTATTCTTATACATCAATCATTTCCACATGTGTAAATGTCTATGTAGAATACTTTCTTAAAAGTGGATCAACGGGTATGTGCATTTGTCATTTAGATAGATACTCCCAAACTGCTAACTTCTGCCAACCTGAGAATTTATGAAATGGTATCTCACTGTAGTTTCAATGTACATTTCTGATGACTGTGCCAGTGTATCTTTCCTATTTATTGGGTTTTGGGATTTCCTCTGCCATATCTACTGGTTATTTTTATACTAAGATACCTTTCCCTTACTGATTCGCTGAAGTTCTTCAAATACTCTGGATACTAATCCTTTGTTAATTATATACCTTTCAAATTACTTTTCTCAGTCTATAGTTTCTTTTCATTTCATTATGGGTTTTCTCTCAAAAGGGGGTTATCAAAATGATACATCCCCCTTCCTGTCTCTCTCAAATCAAAAAACATATCCTCAAGTGAAGATAAAAATACTATTATTATCCCCAAAAAATGAACAATTCTTTTAATGAACAATTTTTTAATATAAAAAAATGTTTAAATTTCCCCAAAGGTTTCATAAATTTTCTTTCCTTCCTCATTCTTCTCCTTCCTGCTTTCTTCTCTGGTTCCCTTTTTTTCTGTTGTTTAAATCAGGAATTAGATAAAGTCTACCCAGTGTGTCTGATATGCCTCTTAGGTCTCTTCTGATTTTATGCTGTTATTCGGTAACAGTAGCCACTATTCACATGTGGTTAATTAAATGAATTTAAGATGAAAGATTCAGTTCCTCAGTTGCACTGTCACATTTCAAGTGCTCAGTAGCCACATGTGACTAGTGGCAACCATGCTGGACTGTGTGATACAGAATATTTTCATCATCAAAGGGAGTTCTGTTGGATAGGACTGATATAAAAGGTTTCCTTTCTGTGTTTTTTTTTCTTTTACAATTTATTTATTGAAGAAACGCTGTTGCTTCTTCTATAGATTCCCAGAGCCTGGATTTTTCTTCTTTCTTACTTTATTTTAAATTGATTATTTTTTTTAATCAGTCCTTTTTGTTTCCACTCTACTAAACTAATAGCTAAATATTCTTTCACTAATCTTTTAGGGGTTAGTACTATGAACTTAACCTTCTGGTATTACATCTGTAAAAAAAGGGTAACAATAGTACCTACACCTCACAGAGTTGTAAGGATTGAATTTATTTTGCAAGTATTTAAAATGTGCCTGGACACCTATACATTCTCTATATTTACTACCTTCCAGAGATGTTTACATTGGCCAGACACCAATCACGTTGACTTTATTTTTGCTTTTTCCTGATACAAATGACAACTCTACTTACCCGGCAACGCAGGGACCGTTTGATCAGAAGATGTTTGTGACGAGGATAGAGCTGAGACGCACAGACTGGCTGGAAGTCAGGCTGTAGGAGGCGCTGCTGAAGGGTGGTTACTAGCATGAAAGGCAGAAACCAGCCTCAGTTTAGGGACTTGCTCATTATCAGACTTACATAAAATAATTACATAAAACACTGCTTTTGTGAATAGTGTTCTTCAAAAAACTACCACATAGGAATGGGACATTTTAAAGTTCTTCAAATGTTTATTTCTATTATATCTACTTTATTTTCTAAGATTAATTTTACTTTTAACAACTATGCTATTTAAAAACCTTAAATCACAAGGCATAAGAGTAACAAAAGTAGAATGAGTCGTAAGCATAAACCAAGTAGAATCGTGTATAAAATTACCCTCTGTTAAGTTGACTGGTCTTGTATAATAGTCTTCAGGCAGAGGTTCCACTTCATCTACAGCTTGAGCTGGCTCAATCTTTATCTCTTTCTGGTCTTCTCCTTCTTTAAGGCTAAAAGAGGAAAAATATTAATTTCTCAAGGGTCCACCTGATTATCTTCAAATTCCATGACATCAAAAATTGAAGTATTCCTCTATTATAGAATATTCTTTCTGTTTAGGATTCTTCTAAGTATAAGAATCTTCTTCACCATTGGCAACTGTTATTTATTTAAAAATCACATTCCTTCAATATTCATTTTGATACCTGCTTTTTCTCCTCAAATGCACTTAATGTCAAACTTACGAAAGTCCAGCCAGGGTACTGATGGTTGCACCAGCTCGTGGTCGCTGGAGCCTGGTTCCAAGACCATATTTGTCCTAAACAGAGTTCAAAAATTCCTATTAGAAGTTCCACCTTTAAACATCCTATTTATCAAAAGAAAGAATTTTGCGTGGGACAGCATGAGAAGCTCAGGGAGATAAGCAAAAAACAAGCAAACAAAAACAAACTAATCTGAAATCTTCTTTTAAAGAGAGAAATTTGTAGCCCCCACATCGTCTTATCCTATATAATAAAAAACTAATATGCAAACTGATTGAATGGTGGACACACACTGACCACCAGGGAGCAGATGCTCAATGCAGGAGCTATGCATCCTGGTGGTCTGTGCGTTCCCACAGGGGGAGCACCGCTCAGCCAGAAGTTGGGCTCACGGCTGGCGAGTGCAGCAGCGGTGGCAGGAGCCTCTCCCACCTCCGTGGCAGCACTAAAGATGTCCATCAGTCAGACATCCACTGAGGACTCCTGGACTAGAGTGCACAAATTTTGTGCATTGGGTCTCTAGTTCTTAAAATAATTACAGTGCCAACAAGAAGACTGAAAACACATTAACATAGTAAAATGAACAAAACGTGATTCTTAAAAAAAAAACTAGTAATCTAAATATCTCAGCTATGGTTTAGCTATGTGGAGTGTCTAAGACACATGATGAATGTCTTCTTGGAACACTAGTGATCATCTGCTAACTTCTTCAGGGCTAGCAAGAATTACAAAAGAGAACTTACCACTACATGAATAGTGTGTTGCTGTAGGCCCCAAAATAGTAGCAGGTTGCAACAGAGACAAAAAAAAAAAAAATGCAGCATAAGATAGAAGCAAACTCATATAGCAGGCAGGTTGTGTGGGAAAGTTAAAAGAATTATGCATTTAATTCAAATCCCTCTCCTAAATACACTGGTGCATATGCTGTTTGTACCACTGGACTATATAGAAAAACGCATTAATATTTCACTAAGTCTTTGGCAAATGTAAATGCCTTGTGAGATTTTTTGATTTTCATTGATTTTTTATTTATTTTTTTTAGACAGAGAGAAAGGGAGAGGGAGAGATAGAAACACTGATGGGAGAGAAACATCATCAATCAGTTGCCTCCTGCACAGCCCCTACTAGAGATTGAGCCTGCAACTGAGGTACATGCCCTTGCCTGGAATCGAACCTGGGACCTTTTAGTCTGCAGGCCTATGCTCTAGCCACTGAGCCAAACCAGCTAGAACTGCCTTGTGAGTTTTAATGCTTTATTAAATTCTAGATATTTTTATATAGACCTTTCCAATTTGTAGGGTTTCAATAGCTTAACTAATTCTCATGCAGAAGCAGTAGGACAAGTTATTTAACCTATACAGATCACACTTTCTCAACTGTAAAATAAGAATATACCATCTATTCCACAACATTATGACAATTAAATAATACGTGTAAAGTGCCTAGCACAGTGCTTGACACATCATTCATTACCACTCAACAAATGCTATTCATTAAATGCCAACCTGCAAGCAAACACACAGAGAACAAATTGTTCTGTGATAGCAAATAAAAATTGGGACAATCATAAAAGCTCCAAATCTTAATCTCTTTCTTCTGATGGGTAACATGCGAACTAGTAAAGAGTGACTTCCATAAATATTTCCTATCAAAAATCACACTTGCATATATTACTCTCTACTTAGCCACACAAGTACACTGTGTAAAACTCAGTGTTTTGTTTTTTTTTATACTGGAGAAATATGGGAAGGTGCCCCTCAAATTACAACTACAGCCAGAAAACCACCACTGTGAGGATGTCAAAGGTGGGCTATGTGGGAATGTGAATAAAACCTACCACTTCTGAGTTTCTGTAATATCCCAAAGTTGTTACAGTTTTGTGGTGCCTATAAACACTAGCCTCTTTGGAGAATAATCAGAAGAGAAAGGTGAGTGAGGAGAAACACAAATGTCCTTAAAACTCAGAGAACTAATGAGGTGGTAAAAGCATAACCTTTCTGTTCCCCATCCTTCAGGAATCCAGGGACAATGGCCAGTTTGAGCCACAGTTCTCGTGTCACAGGGATCTTCACCAATGAGCTGCAAACGCCTTTTGGTGCTAAGTGCTCACCGAAAAAGCCAAAGGCATGTAGTTCCTACGCCGTGCCAGTTTCTTGCGATCTCGTTCCACCTTCTCTTTCTGAGCAAGCTGCTGGTAATACTCAATCAGTTTGTTCATCTGTAACAAATCAATGACTCAGTATTTTGTTTCATGAAAAAGCTAACAGGAAACATATGAAATTCATCAACGACACTAGCTAGACACGTAATAAACAGAGAAAACAAATTACTAAGGTGGCAGAATTTATCTTCATTACGTGATCTATTTCAGAATTGAAAAGGAACCCTCAAGGTGAACAATGGGAAGAAATGGGCAGTGAAAAGGCTTAGAAATGTCATGCTCTCTCTTCACCTCTCTTTTACTTCATTACTTATTTCCTCTCACAAATGCTATTTTTTTCTGCATGCCCACAGGACCATCTATTTCTAAGAATGTGACATTAATACTCTATATTCTCCTCCACTGCATCTCACATTTTCATTTTTAATTAAAAAAAAAAAACACGCTATGTTAATTGGGAAAAATTTAAACAATGTATAAAAAAATAAGTGAAACTTCTCTTTTATCCCTTGTGCCCAAACCTACCCTGCTCTCACCAGAGGTATCCATTATTAGAGCTTAGATAGCTTTCTTACACATTTACAGGCACAGGTATGACGTTTAAAAAGCTCATGTATAGACATACAGCATTTATACGTATAAAATAAATACAGGTCTTTTTATTTTTCATATAAGAAAAAAACTTGTAACATTCTTTTCCAATGAAAGTATCATAAACTTCCCATCCAGTACCAATACATCTGCCTCATTCTTTTTTAAAAGCTGCATCTTATTACACAGGACAGATGCTTTAATAGGTATTTAACCATTTCCTATGACAGGACTTAACAGTGTCCTGGTACCTACACTTGTCCTCTCACTTCAGTAGCAATTATGTTCTAGAAACACTAATCTGATCCTGACAAGTCTTAGCTTTTCAGACTTCTTACCTTGTCTAACATGATCTGACAGCAAGTGCTTCTCTCCAGTAGCTTGATGCTAAGCTCCACTCCTCATACTCACCTTGTCTACAACCTGCTTTGCTTCTTCCACTTATAAGCTCCTTGCATATGCTGTTCCCCTGCCTTCAATTCTTTCCCTTCTGTGCCTGCTGTCCTCAAATCTTAGAAACATCCTCAGATACAGACTTAACTAGTTGAAATTTCCCCTAATTAAATGTCCACATGGCACAATTTCTCTCCTTCATATTACTTAGTTTTTCCTGTACCTGAGGATTATTTGATTGATTTTGTTTTCCCATTAGATTTAAGTTCTATGAGGGTAGAAACCATGTATCCTTGTTGTTCAGAACAGACCTGGCACATAGTAAGTGCTCGATAAATGTATGATGAATGAATATCTATTTTTGTGCATAAGTGTAAGTACTTCTATAGGTCAGAGTCCAGAAAGTAGGTACTGCTGAGAGCTTAAGAAATTTGTACTAATTTACACTTACAACAGTATATGAAAAAGGTCCAATTCCCCACACCATTATCCAGGATATTTTCAATATTTTCTAATTTTTGCTAATGTAGTAAGTGGATACTTATAAATTATACTTAATCTGCAGTTTGTACATACTTCATTTCAATAGTATTTCAGTATCTTTTTCACATTCTAGTTCCAGGGGCAAAAAAGAAATCAGCTCTAATCTAATCAAAGAGTAATACTGAAATCAACCGTTTCTACGGGACACCTAAGCCATGCCCACCAGCCAATCAGAGTGGCTGTATGCAAATTAACCCAGCCAAGATGTAGGCCGGCAGTCACAGAGCTGGAGTAAACAGGCAGCTTCCGTTGCACCAGGAGTAAACTATCTGCTGGCTGGCTGGGCTTCTCCAGGCTCAGGCAACAACATATTTGCAACATTGTTGCAATTATAGAAGCCTCTGAGCTGAAGCAAACAGCAGGCATGGGTGTGACTACTAAGGCAACATTCTTTCATTATAGAAGCCACAAGCTGAAGCAGACAGGAGGCTTCGTTACCTGCCTAGGCCTTGGCTTAAAGGAACAGTATCAATTATAGAAGATAAATAAACCCCAGAAACCTGCTTCTAGCCAGCCTTGCTGGGACATTCGGTCAATGGGAGCTGTGGACAGCCTGAAAGCCAGAAAACAGCCCTCAGGCCTGCACCCAAGCTGGCCACACCCCAATGGGGTGAGGGACCCCACTGGGGGGCTTGGCCAGCCTGCAGACAGCCATCAGCCCCTCACCCAGGCTGGCCAGGTACCCCAGTAGGGACCCAAAACCTGAAGGGACTGTGGGCAGCCTGAAAACGCCCCTCAGCTCCTCACCCAGACTGGCCAGGTACCCCAGTAGGGACCCAAACCCTGAAGGGGTTGTGGGCAGCCTGAAAACGGCCCTCAGCCCGTCACCCAGGCTGGCCACACCCCAATGGGGTGAAGGTCCACACTGGGGGGCTTGGCCAGCCTACAAACAGCCATCAGCCCCTCACCCAGGCTGACCAGGCACACCAGCAAGTGGACATCCCCCGAGGGGTCCCAAACTGCGAGAGGGCACAGGCCGGGCTGAGGGACCTCCCGAGTGCACAAATTTTTGTGCAACGGGCCTCTAGTATATACTATAGAGATCAATTCTATATGAACTGTTAAAAGATGCTCCAGTCATGATTTTATAAGCAACCACTATTGAGTCTAAGGGCATCTTCTAAATTTGTGGTGTTTCCAGGAACTAAGATGTCCATATGTTCATAATCCTTCCAAGAGTACTTGAGAACTAATGGAAACTCAACTTAGTCGGTGGGTTATGTGAAAAACAAAAGCATATTGTTTCCTTTGTCCAATTCACACTCAAGTACAAAACTAAAACTATACCTAAGTTTTTCTATTAACTTAATGGGAGAAAACTGCCATTGTGATATAATATCTTACAATGAGAAGCACTTCCTATGTGTAATAGACACCAAAATACATGTCATGGGCTTCTAAGCATAGGCCATATCCACTGATAAAATGGAAGATTTTGAGTCTTTCTGTTCATCTTTCCTTATTTCATCCACTCTCTAATGACCCTTTACTTACCCGTTGAGTGTGAGGATTTTCAGGTTCCTGCCAACCACCACTAGCTGCAAAATAAAGGAACATTAAATAAGAATTTTATAATTTTATTTTCACAAAAATAGGCCATTTTGCAGACCACGAAATAAAACTTAAAAAACATAAAATCATAGAACTTCCAAGAATGAGTCCTAGAAATGATATATAGACCAGAATGCTCAGAATAAAATTTTTTCTTTAAATATAATATTGGTGATAATGACCACCACCACAGCTAACATATATATATATATATATATATATATATATATATATATATATATATATATATTGCCAGGCACATTTTATTCTCATAATAATGTTGTGAAGTGGGGACTCTTATTATTAGCCTTATTTTACAAATGAGGAAATTGAGGCTCCAAAAGTTCTATAAGTTGCCCAAAGTCACAAAGATAGTAAGTGGTAAAGTGAGGATTCAAAGTCTGACTCCAGAGACCCTGCTCTTATCTGCAACACTGCAATTTCTGTTTTATGGCCCTGGTTTGGAAAAAAAAATCTAAACTAATAAAAGCGAAATATTAAAATTAACCGTTTCTCCGAGACAGGGTAAGCCACGCCCACCAGCCAATCAGAGCGGCTGTATGCAAATTAGCCCAGCCAACATGGCGGCCGCCACTCACGGACCTGAGTAAACGGCCCTTTCCATTGTGGCAGGAGGGAAAGTGAAGCTGCGCCCCTCAGCTCAGCTCCAATTAAACTGCCTCTAGCGAAACACAGCTTTTTGAAACATTGTAACAATCATAGAATCCTCCGGAGCTGAAGGAAAGAGCAGCTCAGGCCTAACCAGTAAAAGTAACAATTGTTTCATTATAGACGCTGCGAGGTGAAGCAGACGAGGCTTCGTTAGTAGTTAGAAGGCCGCCTTAAAGGAACAGTGTATCAATTACCCCAGGCCTTCAAGGAACAGTATCAATTATAGGAGAAAAAACTCCAGAACCTATGTCCAGCCGGCCTTGCTGGGA